>JAMKCH010042421.1:0-33818 GCA_023653785.1 Ophioderma brevispina | reverse complement strand
CTATGCTTACTACAAAGGGGTCATTTAGAATTCTTACAATTAAAATAGGTTTCGTCAGTAATAATTAAGAATTTTGTCCAGTCGCCTCTTTGATATTCAATATTGCTGGCTAATTGTGTCCTACTCCTGTCACAGTGTTTCTTTCTAACTCTTTAGCATTGTATGTGGGACCGTCCTTAGTGTTTTTCATTCTATTCATAAGCGGAGTAGTGCTTAATGTGGGATAATTAGTGGATGTTTAGTGGCCGCGACATTTTGAAATCTCGGGTGGTAGGTATAGTTGATATCAAATTGACCTAAATCAATGGCCAGATTATTGCAGGCAACGCACTTCTGAGACCTTATTCGTCAAAATCGCGGACAAATGATCATTTAACCCTTCAAAAGGTATGCTTCATTTGGCTTAAAATCCTCCCCATATGTTCATTTGGTGCGCCATTTTGAAATCAACCGCCATCTCGAAATTCATGATTACTGCTTTCTGTTACTGCTGCAATATCATCAGTGTGCCTTTCTTAACGCCTCAGCATTACTCCTATAATGTGGGGTTGTCCTCACAAGTAGCATTTTTAGCATTCTTAGCTCAAGTTAGGCTTAACTGTGAGCTTCATGTCATTGGGCGGCCATTTTGAAACTAAGATGGCAGCCATATTGATATTGACGTAAATGAATAGTTTATATATATGGGCAATCATTTTAAACCTTATTAGGGACCTATTTGTTTCAAAAATGGTGGAGTTCTGGCATATAAGCTCTTGAAGGGAATATTTAACAAGTGGGTAAAACTATGGAGGGCGCTGTTGGCCAATAGGGGGCGCTACATCTTTTGCACTCGATCAGAAATTGTTCAGGGGCTCAATCTGTATAGCATGCCAGTTTCACGCTTTTAGGAAAAAGTGCACTATATTTGTGCTTAGGGACTGAGCTATATAGCCAAGGTAAATTCTATTTAAAAGCGACTGAGTCGCTTTTAATGAGAAATTTACGTTTAATTTAGGGGGCCATTTTTTGCACCTAAACCAATGGCATTGTAACCAACCACAAAGACATTATACATGTATGTAAAATACCGCCTAGGTATTAAAGCTTTGTGGGCTCAAAATGAGCGTAAGTCAGAGGTTTTTATATATGTTTAAGAAACGAATTTTGTGGTATCGCATGACCCTATTTGAGTTACATTTCCCTAAACGCTGGTGCATTTGTATTGATGCAATACACACTCTGTAAAGGTTTAGGTTTTTGGTGGATACAGTTTAAGGTGATTTGGTGTGATTAATTGTACAGTCCTGGTCGGAGATGAGATACTTCATTAGCATTAAACTGCAACTGAAACTAACCATTCATTGTGAAGGCCTAAGTGGAGAACACAGTACATTTTAATCAGAACAAGCATCTTTTTAAATTGACTATCATTTGATTTTGTATTTCAGGAATCTGGAAGTCCATATATATCACATTTCCTGGCACTGAGTGATCAGATTTAAATTGAAATTGGGCAAATTACCTAAAATATAGATGTGGAGTGACTCTACAATCACTCATATGTCACTTCCCATTAAAAATATTTTTTACTTTTTATATTTTCTTTATAGATGGTATTAAAAAAAAATCTTAAAATTTTAGCATTTTACCATACGTAAGCACTCGGGTATAAGGGGGCACAGTACAAGGTCTGCCTATTGAAAACGTGCTTTATGCGCTCTTTTGTATCCTTCATATCTTTGCCCCAGGCTGCCTTAACCTAGATCACTGAAAGTTGCAGGAGACATTGAATTCGATTTTCTTAAAATATCCTTCTTTTGAACCTAGAATCGACAATGTCAGTTTTTTGCCAATTCGATTTGAAAATTACACCCGTTTTTTCTGCATCCTGAGCCTCGCAGAATCGGTTTTTCACGGCGATTCACTTATTTCGCCGTATCATACCGCCAATAAGCTGTTTCTTATTTCCTTTCTTATCCATTTTTTTAAAATTTAATATAAGTTAAATATGATGAATACGCACATGAATGAACCCAAAAGCATATCTCTAGGACAAATACCGCCACAAAACTAACACAAATTACGCTCAAATTCTAGGTTTATAGGACTATAGCGGTGTTTCACTTTTTCGCGTGGAGGATTTTTGTACTGTGCTCCAAAAGCCACCCCTAAAGGAATTATTTTACTTCAATAGGGGTGGGCTTATACCCGGGGAGGGGCTAGAACTTGGGAGCAAATATAAGATAAAAAATTAGAATATCATTTCAAGAGCATATATTCACCAGATACCATTAATCTACACTTTCATTTTCCATCCACATCCTCAAAAGTAATATTAGCAACAAGCCATTTTTAAAATGGATTCTGTTTGTGTATTACTGCCACATTGTTTCCCGAATTAAAATTACCACCTGGGCTTATACCTGAGTGTATGAGTGTTTGATAGCTCCTGTATTTTTCATTTTAGGAATATCATTTCAAGAGCATTATAGACCTGGAGCTAGCCAAGACATTTGTAAATATCTCAAGTACAAAAGTTTGAGTGATTACATATGTTGCCAGATCGACAGGAACCCTCTGAAACGTGATTCTAAGTGCCGCAAGTGCACTTAATTAGTGGTGTCTATAATACCTGTCTGTCTGTGTGTATGGTCCATTTTGGTTTAGGTGGACTGGTTTGTGCTGCCAGTCTTGCATGCTTTGCCATATATCGTCAGAATGGTCACAGCCAGATAGCATTACACGTTGGGACAATGTTGGCCCAACATCACACGCGATGGTAGGCCAACGTCGACAAGTGACGTCGGACCAATGGTTGGCCAGCATTGGGCCAACTTTATCCCAACCATATACAACAATGATTTTGGCCATGTTATAAAATCACTATAGGGGGGCTCCATGATAAAAAAAAGACATTTCCCTATGGCGTTCACACTTAATAACAGTATAGTTTCATATATTATGTTTAGGGTATATTATTAGATAGTAACTGAAAATAGACTACCGTCCGTGACGGGATTCGAACCAGGTAACTTTGTATTAGAAGACTGACGACTATCCAATTGAGCTAACTTGTTCTGCTTGATATCAAAGGGCATATATAAATAATCATTGTAACAAGCTAAACAGTATAGAAACACACACTAAGTTAAGAACTAAAGACTCATTAAAAATGGGAAATACGTCAAAGAGCTTCACAGAGGTGAAAAAAACCCCTGAAAAAGCTCAAGGAAATCCCTGTATCACGGTGAAAACAAAGTGCACAAATCGTAAAATATATAGTCCTGCCAAAAGCCATAGTTTTATTTTACCACCCACAATGTTGTTAAGCATAGGCCCTATTTTGCTGAAAGCTCTGTCCGTTTTGCTAGAGGCCTACTAATTTCCTTTATTAATAAGGTCTAATTAGAATATTTAGCTAGTATAGTCTGCGGGACAACAGATATTACCACAACGTTGGCCTGCCGACACCAAAAACGACCAGTTCCCCCCACCATATTCCCAACTTCACCCCGAAGTTGGCTTACCAAACCATTAAAACGACCATTCACTCACATTTCCCCAAAAAGAGGAAAAAAAGGGGGACACGGCTTCTATACTTAACGCATCCCTTGTTGACTTACTTTTTACAACCTCCCTTCTTTCCTCCGAACAAAAAAGGACCAGTTCCCCCACCATTTTCCCAACGTCCCCCGATCACACGTTGGCATTGTCGCCATCCAACGACATTTCCCCACCGTTTTTCCCAACGTCGGCTGATGTTGGTTTGCCGAACCATCAAACGACCATTTCCCCCACTTGTTTTCCAACGTCGGCTTGACGTTGGTTTGCCGACTATCAAACGACCAATTTCCCCACAGTTTTCCCAACGTCGGGCTGACGTTGGTTTGCTGACCAGCAAACGACCATTTTCCCCACCGTTTTTCCCAACGTCAGCTTGACGTGGTTTTGCCGACAAGCTACCGACCCCAATTTCCCCACCGTGTCCCACGTCGGGCTGAGTTGGTTTGCCGAACCGCGACCGTGACGAGTCGGCCGACGCAGTTTGCTATCTGGGAGGAAGCACTGACCCCAAGGCATGGGTGTGCACCACATTGACCTCTAATACATCTATGTGACATTTGCCCCAGTCACCCAACTAGGTTGTTGGTTAGGTTAAAGGTCATTTCGATGTATTCCAGCACCTTTGCTTTATTCATGTTCATTAGATATCCTTGAGAAAGTTTTTTAACAACTTTTAGCTGATCCAGACTTTGCGGTTTTGTGTTATGAGCAAAAATGCTCGGTTCCATAGGCCACTGTGCTATAATTTCTGTCCGTGTACGACAGAAAATACAAAAATTGCAAATTTTGTTTAAAGACAGGGCCGAATTTCCACGTAAGATTTGGCACACATGATTACAATTGTAAACGGTTCAGATGATATGAATCTCAACTTTGTTGAGGTAGGTAAGTTGGGGGGATGGGCTGTGGATCACGAATGCCCTTTAACTGGTAGGTTTACCAAAAAAAGGTGAACTTCTGCCAGATTCCCAATGTTCAAATTGACAAAACTTGGTATGGTGGGTAGTGGTGCAGTAATAATACCCATGCACCATGTCATCATTATTTGTGCATTTTATGAGCTCATTTTGCATAATTGCCTCTGATTGGCTAATTACTAAAAAGGTAAACTTTTACCAGATTCACATGTCTGACAAAACCGGTTTGGGGTAATGGTGCATGTATAAACACAAAAGAAAAAGCTGCTTTATACAATTCTTGTTAATAATGTAAATATTGCACTTTCTGTAACACAATAATCTATATGTGATTATTTTTTACTTCTAATATTTATTTTCTTTAAGGAATGCGTTGCCAAGGAGGAACATAAAATGAACAGATGAAGCATGCAGTAACATCACTTATATTTGGCAAATACTAAGTAGTTGGGCTTCAAATAAGGCAAGAGGTTGGTTGATGCTCAGATAGTCATGGTTGCGACAACGCAAATGTGGGTTGAAGTTCGTGAGATGGATGAGCGTTGTCAGAGGGAAGTTGGTAAGAGCTAATTCAACTGTGCTCGCCTACAGGAAAGACTTATGGGCAATGAGCAAAGCACTGACAAATGAGACCAGAATGGTAGAGAAACTGATCGATAAGACCAATGAGAATGAAGAGGTAAGTGAGCATAAAGGATAGGATGTTTTACACCCCACCCTTCCTGGATATTAAGATATAAATGTAAAGGGTATGCAGTATAATTTATTGGGAAATTTGTGCTCTGAGACATTACCAACATGGGCAAGGCACGCTGAACCATTGTTTTTAAATTCCGTGTTGTAAGCCAAGCATTACATGAACCAGCAACTGGTACAGCACAACCTTTTAATTATCTTAAAAGATGCGATTTAGGCAATATTATAGCAACTTTTTAAAAAGCCACTGATTAAAAAAAAAAGATTTTTGCATGGTTGCATTGGTTATTGGGGTAGTAAACTATACTGTGAATGCATATGGGAAGTTTTAAGTTCTCAGGCCAAAATCACAAAAAGATTGAAACTTGTGGGTGCTCTTCAAATGTGCTCCTACTACTAAGCACTGCTTTTAATGAGGAAAAAGATGATACCCTAAAAGGTCGATGAGGGAAGGTCCCTGGTCCGTCACTAATAGCCCATCCCCGGGTCCCCAGATTTTAAATTTTTTTAAAAAACCTGTGAAAGGCTGAAGAAAGTTTGGTTTGGATGTTATGAGTGAAAATATGCCAATTTGGTCGACCAATATTTAATTTTACACGTACTCGATGGGGATTACAAAACCAAATTTTTAGCTCTCACATCAGGGGTAGCTATGTTGTAACATTGTAACATTAACATTAAAAAAAAAAAAAAAAAAAAAATTTATAGACTTAAATTGGGTAATCCCCCTTAAGTTTGTGGATTAGGGTTCCATTGCATACGGACAGTGCACATTGCTAAAAACAATTACAATCTGCATACCAGCATTGTTTTTCATAGCAAAACAATGCCCTCAAAAAAGTGGATAAATTACAGTGTCACTCCATGTATGTCACCATGCATACAAGGAGATTAAACTTATTTATTTGGCATCTCTGATTTTTTTCTGATTTGTTCCAATAAATGTGCATTTAGTTTAATTAAGTCAGGTTCATAGATATTCTGAAACTTATTTTAATTCCATGGCTTGAAAGCAGGAGGGGATATGTCCATATGTTTGTATATGTATGATACGTATATGTGTGTTCCAGCTTGGTTAGTTTCGTTTTCAGGTCTTCTTCAAAAGTTGAAGTCCGATTTAAACCATATATGGTATGAGAATCTTCCGCACTATATTACTATACACAAACTGGAAAACCACTAAACAACACTTATCAAAAATCATGCCTCTCTATCGAAATTGGGTGCCTAAATACTTCCAAACTTTGGAAACAATCCCCTAACTTTCATTGAATTTTAAACAGAACGCATTTCCCCCCCCCCCCCTTAATGCCAGTTTACGTCTGTGCGCCCTGGTAACAAGACAGTATTGTAAGCCCAAGTTGCAAACGAAACACTAGTCAACCATGTGGATCATCGTTAGCCTACCCTGTTCGTAGAATAATACAGCGTATACTGAGTTCAAGTGAGGGCCACAATGATTTAGGCTAATTATGTTCCCCGAGTAGCTAGCGTGTGCAGATTTCCGATCATGTCAATTTGTTTGTCGCTCATGTCAGGATGCGTTTGTTTTTTAACCTAGCGAGATGGCTAATTGATTCTTCTGCTGGGGAAGATTTGCAATTGATAAATTACGGATTGATTAAAGGTGTGGATAGTGCCCACACAGGGAGAGTAATCGCTGTTGGAGTAAGAGTTAGGTCACTTGAAGGGTAATCGCTGATCCAGGGTCATACAGTTAGAGTTAGCAAGGCCAGTCATGGTGCATACACTTGTTGGTAGGCAAAGAGCAACTCGTGGAAAATCTTGAAGTTGAAACAATTGTTGTTGACGTCCGCCACAAAGACGTGATAATTTACCAAAACTGGACTCTGTTAACACATCAGACGGTGAGAAATCGTCATCTAAGAGCTGTAGACAGGGGATTTGATTTGACAGCCATATGGTACCAAGTCATGAACGAGTAACTGGCCAAGCAAAGTATTAAAATGAAATGTGTTATAGTAATATAGGACACCAGATTCTCAAAACATAAAATGATAAAATTGGATTCTTGTGTTAGTCCAATACCCAAATTATTGGTCGCGCTATAAGTTGAAAAAATATGGGGACTGACTGTGTCTCGCCGAATATTTTTTTTCAACTCATAGCTGACAAAAATATGTGGGTGTTGGACTTAAAAATCAAATTTTTTACCAGACTTGGGGGTTAATGCAATAGGGGTTCCTTTGTATGTGGATGATGGCAAAGGTCATGGATTAAGGTCAAAAACTCTGAGGCCCTGTTTCAGACTGCCATCTTGCCAGGGGGATGATGCCAAGTTTTTTTTCCATTTGCCACCAGACTTTCAATTTTCATATTCATATTCGTACTTGTAGGCTTTTCTTTTTGTTTTGAATATGTTAATTTGTTCATTTGTTGTATATTCCTGTGACTTAAATCATGTAAATGAAAATAAAGAAAATGTTTTCTGTTGGAAAAATGGTGTGATAGAAACAATACCACCAAAAAGAAGTGCAGTTCCAGTCCAGTACAATGGTTTTGTGTATGCATATTAATGAGTTATATAATTATTTCATTATTTATTTTATTTCTTAACCCTAATATATTTGTTGTGGGTTGTATTCTTCTGCAAAATGCATAATACCAGTTGAAATGTTCAACAAGAAATCAAAATTGTCCTTAAAAAATACCTTCAAATTTTGATAACTTTAACTAATTTATACAACATATTTCTGCAGGAAAAAGGTGCACTCCAGCGAAAGGCAGATGGCCATACAAAAGGCAAATGTCTAAATTGAAATGGAGGGGTTTTGCCGATTCCAAATTGTCATTTGTTGTCTTGAATCATGTTTTTTTTTGGGGGGGGGGGAATTGCCTATACATGGGTTTGGATCTTACATGACACACAGAAAAGGTATTATGGGAAAAGTTACCTTGCTTTCAAATCTGTGAAGAAAATGAAAATAGGTGTTGGGATTAACCAGAAAAAAATCCATGTGTACAAAAAACATGAAAAATCCTGCCATTTTGTGATTGTTGCACATCCAGGACCTAAACCTTCAGGAATATGACAAGACACAAACTATTAATTTGCAATTGTTTGATTATGCCATGGATTAAAAAAATGATTTCCAGTCAGGTTTCCTTTTAGGGCCCGTACTGGTATCCTGGTAAACCAGTACTACCTGTCCCAGGGCCGAAGTTGTCGGCGCCTAAACCGTCACCCCCATCGATTTTCTAAGGAATAAGATGAGGGAAGGTAAGCTGGTACTGGTAGAATGAAAAAGAAGATCTCTCCAAGGGCGTCAGCTCTAGAGAGCTTGGCGGCATCCAGCACATGCGGCCTTGTATGGTGGGCATAGTTGCCCAAGGCTAGGCCCAATGCCGAAACTGTGGATTGGTGTCAGGAAGGGCTTCCGGTCAATTACCTTTTGCTCCATAAACCTAACACAGCTGTATGCTGAGTGTGAGGGTATCCGGCCACCCACGGACGGGGAAAAAACGGATTTTAAAACTTTGATTTTACTACACTATATAGTCAATCATGAGCTAGTTACGGGACCCACTTTAAAGGGGCATTTGATCCACAGCCTCGTTACCCCAACTAAAGATTTGATCTATCGGGAAGAAAATTCGTAATTTTGTATTTTATGTCTGTAAACAAACAGAAATTACAATAGGGGCCTACATGGCATATGGAGCAGCGCGATACACACTAATTCACTCGTAACATGAAAACGCAACAACAGAATCAATTTTGGGAAATATCTTGTGGGTATCTAGTGAATTATAAAAAAAATATATGTGCTAGGATCAAGATTTACTTTGAGACGTCGCTCATAAAAGAAGCCTGATTTTTTTTTTGTAGTGAACCACTTGGAAATTTCAACTTTAAATAAGGAATGTGTCTTGGAAGGTGGATATTGCAAGGGTTCAGTTCTGCAACTCTCACATAAGGTGGTCAACCCCTTTGTCGTTCTTTGCACTTCCCATCATTTTGCATTCTTTGTATGAAACCTGAAATATGGTTTAAGTAAAACAAAACTGGAAGCATAGAAAACCTTCCACCAATAAAAAAAAAATACTAATTCCAATTTGAATGGGGTGTATAGAAAAAAGTAGAAAGTGTACAGGTAAACTTATTGAAATTGTTTGCAGGAAGGAAGGAAAATGGTGTATTTAATCTTGCAAGAGAAAAGTGGAACTCCAGGAGAAACTGGATAATCTACAGAAGGTAAATAGGTCTGCTCTCCACCCAGGAGTTAAATGGGTACCGGCATCTGCTTGGAATGCAAACAGACTCCGTAAAGGAGGAGTGGCGAATCCCCCACAACATTATATCAGGGAGTCTGGCCCAAACGCCAGTGAGAGAGAGATGGGCACTTAGCCTGTGGGCGCACCATTTTGCAAATGTCTATACTGGTAACGAAAGAATCGTTTGAGTCTGATGAAGGTGCAAATGCCAAAGAAGATCATGTTGTTTAAACTTTTGGTTTTGAATTTGGTTAAGTGTATGGTGAAAGTTTTGGCAATCTCTCTCACTTCAAATTAAGAGGTTAAAAGAGTTTTATTTGAACGAAGCCTGCTATATTGATGCAGATCCCCCTCTTGGGGGAGGGTTCCCTTTATACCCCTGTTATTCCTTCTATGATTCGCAAAAAGAAACTCGGAACAAGCAACTGGTTAGCACAAGTAAAAACCGGTGTTGATTCCACTAATATCCAAAATTCTCAGAAATACATCGCGCTGTCATAATTGACCAGTTCCTTTGACATTCTGAGACTCAGGACTCTGTATACAAAACAATACACAAAACAAAAAACAGATCGGTCGATGCGCAATAACTTTGATTAAAGCAATAAACAGAGAACATTTTTTAAGAGAGGCCCCCAGTTTTCAAATTTGAGATTTTGCCAACAATTGTGTTGGAAATCCTCTAGTAAACTCTGTGAGTGGTAATGATCAATATGTCCGATTAGTTATAAAAAGAAGGCATTTTTGTAATTAGAATCGGGGATCCCTGATGTTAATTAATGGCAGTGAAGCTGGGAAGGAAATGCCAAAATTTACTGTCCATCCATGATGTGAAAATAGTGTCACCTCACGAAAATGATCTCTAACATGACTTGCCCTAAACTGACGAAAAAAACAGCTAAGGATGAGCGTAGACACGTACATGGTTGCTGCAATCTCCCGCTATTCATATTTGAAAGGACGTTTCCAGCAATTATTATAGAGCGGGGGTGGGGGGGAGCAAGGGACTCCTGGGTTCAAACTCATCGTTCATTTCCCCAACTACATCTCAGCTGTTTGACACCTTGGTAGTAGTATGGACCCTCTAACAAGCAAGATAGTTAGTGGTCTCAAATGGTGGTGTCCTTTTCAATAGGGGCCAATTTAAGTTTACACAGAGTCAAACTTTTAATATTATACCAATCGTGTTGAAATGTAACATGCCATAGTGTCCGTCTAGTCATAAGGATTACAAAAATGTATAGTTTGTACCATCGATGACCATTGGTTGAGTTATTGGGTAAAAAATGGCTCAAAGTGCAAAAAAGGTCATTTCCATTTGTACAGAGATCAAATCAGAAAGTTGCCTCCAATTTTGGTAAAAATGAAACAAGCGTGTTCATCTAGCTAATGAGTCAAAATAAGGAAATAGTTTGTAGCATTCTGCAATGAAGTATCATGCTAGTGACAAAATAGGTCATGGGCAACATAATCAATTGGCCATGACCTTATTTGACCTTTATCTCGGTTAAGATAACATTTATAATTCAAAACTATACAGTTTTGGGAGTGCTCATTCCTCAGGCAATAAGTTTGAGCGAACGAGCTGGCAGCTTTTAAAATAAATCAAGTAAGTAACTTTAAGTGTTGACCCCTTTTCAAATTGAGTTTGACCTTGTTTGCACGTTTGCAATTTTTACCAATACTCTAAAACCAATGGTATAGATGGTACAAAGTAGACATTTCAACATGAATGAGTAATTTAAAAGTTTGACTTGACCCCTGTGAAACTAAAATTGGCCCCTATGAAAAAAGTGACACCACAATTTGACACCAACTAACTACCTTGCATTGACATGGAGGGTCCATACTAACTACTAAAGGTGTCAAACCTCAGATTGTAGTCAGGCATGAACGAACTCCATAAATAAGGACCCTTTGATATTCTGCTCCTGCATCTTTTATCGGAGATCTCCGATTAATTATTCTAAGTACAAATTCCTTCTTTGGTGACACCTAGTGCGTTTGAGCTTGCCATTCACAGGTATGTGTATCGTCACTTACCAGTGCAACTGGGCCAAAAAACTCAAAATATCCGGAACAAACTTGGGGTGCTCTTAACAAAAAAGTACTGTTATTGCTTTAAGAAAACATGATGAAATAGCCGTTTTTAGGCTATAATATGGTCATTGTCACACGTAGCAAAGTGAGAGTCGGAAACCAATAATTATCTCATGAACTAGTCTCTCATGGCTTGTCCAATTCTTTTGAAACCCGCAGGTATGCAAGTAATGGAATTCTTTGAAATGTTATGCAGTGGATTTGAAAATTCTGAGCAGATATTGCGTTTTGGGGGGATTTTGTTGGGCCTTTTGTGTTGTTGGCAGAATGTGTGGTAGGCAAGAGTATGGCTGATTGTACGTCGTCCTAAATGTAGTGCATGCTGTGTGAAAGCTGTGATGAAAGCAATGATTATTATCAATGCGGCCTAGCAGACAGCCAGCCCCAAATATCATTTAAATGGGTTCAGAAAAAAACTTTATGTGGGCATTTTTGTTACAAGCTGGCAACCATGTCAGATCAACTGCTAATATGGTATAGTTTCTCATATGAGTTGTTGCCAAAAATACAAATGTATTTTTGGCCTTTTTGGGCTAAAAAAGGATGATTTTTGGCCAAAATGTGCTTTTTGAGTGATTTGATGTATTGAATTCAAAACAAGCTTGAGAGAACATTACCACTTTAAGTATTTGGACTATATTACGTCTTAAATAACACATTGTTAAATACTTTAAAAATAAAGAAAATAAAAGCATTCCAGAGCACTTAAGATCATTTTAATAATATTGTATGATGAACTTATGATGCCACATAATACATGTTTAAAAGTAAGCACAAAAGCTCAAAAACACATGAACACAGTTATGTGTTGACCTAAAGTGTGAATTCGTTTACATTTAAGTAGAAAATTACGTAGTGTTAACTTAAAGGGGCAAGCTAGGATAATGTACAATGATTGCCTATATCATCGGCTAAACATTCACCTAGTGTTTTGGTCCGAAATTGGATTTTCTCATTTTCACTGTATTTGTTAGGGCTATATTACAGTCATAATTAACAAATTAATGTAGTAAAAAAACAAGAAAATAAAAAACATTCCCGAGCATTTTCTCAAAATAATGTATATTTGAACTAAGGATTTAGAAACATGGTTGAATAACACAAAAATCATTAAAAATGTAAAACAGTTTGATTGACCTAAAATACAATGCTCTCACGTTTTAATTAGAAATAAAGCTGTGTTACCTTTAACACTTACTGTGCGCAAGTGATCGAGATCTCGATCAATCCATGCCGGCAGGATTTAAAGGCTGCCTTTGTGTGCATTAGAGGTTGTAGGTGTTAAGGGGCCAGTCTAGGGTATGTTAAAATAATTGTGTAGTTAACAGGAATAATTCCGAAAATTGTGATTTTGGACTGAAATAAATGTGATTTGCTAATTCCTGTTTATAACTTCAACATAGCTTAGTTAAAAATCAGTTTGAACAATTTGAATTGAAACTACACACTTTGTCATAATAACAAATCAATGTAGAAAAAAACAAAGAAGAAAATTTAAAGTATTATGGTTTTTTAGACATTCTGCCTCCCAAATGATGTTAATTTGAATAAAATCAGCTGACTTATGACAGGGAACATCAAGACCTTACGAGGATGTAACAGAATGAATATATTACTTCTTTACTGTTTATATAAATAATTTTTTTTTTTTTTTTTTTTTTTAAAAAGATTTCTTAATTATCAAGAGTTCAGTAGTAAAGTAGTACTTAACCTTGTTGTAAAAGCAGGCCAAATATTAATGTTACTGATTTCACTACAAATGAAAACACTTATTGTATTATAGGCTTACATGATAAGTTACTTTGTCACACACATAATTATAGCAAATAGGGACAATAAAGTCTGGTAAGTTTATCCATTATTTATGCAGTGTATAAAGGATCTATTGTTACTGTAAAAACTATCATCTCTTCTCACGGAGGACCGGCAAAGAGAGGGTGGGAAGCCCACGTAGGAGACATTCGCCTCTCAGGACTTGGACAAGGAAGGCTGGCCAAGCCATCACATCAACACGTTGTAGGCTGTGGGCACAGTTCACTGGCGCTTGAGACAGACTCTACATCCAGTCAAGGGAAGTCACGTCCTATGTGCGACAACATGTCGGTGGTCTCCCACATAAACAAGCAGACGGAACCAGGATCGCACCCTGTCTTCAGACAGTCAAAGTCCTGGAGTGGTGTCTCCGTCATCGCCGATAACCCTGACTGCCGTTCACCTTCCCGGGAAGAAATTAACACCATGGCAGATGCCCTATCGAGGAAGACATCCGGGAGGAAGTCGTGGCCATCGAGAGTCCGGGGGTCGTCGGGGGAGTGGCACCTCAACCCCAAGATATGCCGAATAGTTTTCAACAGGCTGTGGACCTGTTCGCAAACTGCCTCAACGGCCCAGCTCCCGACATACTGCTCGTGGGCCAGGGACCCAGCGGGCCCGTCACCAGGATGCCATTGACAATGGAGTGGCGTTACGGAGTCACAGTATACGACTCCCTCCGATCGCCCTAGTTCCTCGAGTTCTTCTGAAATTCACCAGGACAAGCAACTGCCGCATGATTTCTAGTGTGCCCGAATTGGCCTTGGCAACCGTGGTTTCCAAGTCTCCTGTCGCTGCTGTACGCCAACCCGTTGACTCATCCAATGAGAAGGACCTGATCAGACTCCGGGGATCTCCTTCCGCTGGAGACTCTGAAGGCGATCGACCTGACTGACTGCATGGCCAATTTCATCCAGTCCTACAGAGCAGTCTGGCCTTTCGCTCTCAAGCTGCCCTCTGGCGGGAGAGGCAAGGAGACCTCACCATGAAGACTTATAAATTCCAGACTGGTCAAGTACTGGAACTGTTGCAGGGATCACCAAGGGGCTCCTCGCCGAGCAACTCTAAAGGGGGTGGCGGACTTCCTGATGCATGTGTTCGAAGATGGAGCCCACCCACGCACAGTCAGAGTTTGCCGCAGGGCAGTAGGAGCCATTCAACTGGGGTTTTTGGCGGAGGCATCACCCCAGTGTCCTAACTCCCAGCGCTTCATTACCTTGTCAAGGGAAATGCAAAGAAATAAAATTGACGGCCGCCTGAAACGCTCTCTGGTACCCGCATGGGACCTGCCAACATTCCTCCAGCATTTCAACAGTCCTCCTTATGAGCCGCTTCACCAGGCCGTCATCTTAAAAAGCGGACAAACCACAAGAAGACACCCTTCCCTTTCTGCCCAAACTCAATCAGTGCATGAAGACAAGTATCGGATATCCATATCCATTCTCTGATCTATAGCAGAGGAATCACCTCAGCACCTCACACCTTCCCAGGGAACGCCGCTCGCCTCCTTCTTTCTTTCCCCGATCAGTTTACCTGGCCAAAAATCAATCTCTCAGCTTCACTCCCGACGATCAGCTCCCAAGATCTCGACAATCCTTCAGGTTTCCAGCCGATGAAGGACCCTGGAGTCCAGTTAGAGCCTTGACGTTTTACTCAGTCAAGAACTCGCCCTATATGGGGGCTCACACGAAGCCCGTTTCGCCCGTCCCCGCCAAGGACGACATTATCCCAGAATGGATCGTGTCATTCCTAAAGGTAGAGCCTAGTTAGTACGGAGGTTTCGTCTTGCGGGGACACACCTATAAGCTCACGACTTAGATCTCAGGCGGGCTGCTTGGGCCTCCAACCGGGGAGCTTCTATACAATATGTCCATGGACGCTATGGGATGGTCTTGTCCTTCTACATTCCAACAATTTTATCTCTGAGATGTCCTAGTACGCACCGGTTCGACGGCAGCTAGATCCTATCATCAGCTTTCTAAACTCTTCATACACAGCAAGCCTGCACATCTTCCAGTCGCCCACACAGCTCCCCCAGTCGCACTTTACCATTGGAAGTCGGACGTGCAACTATTCTATTAATTATTGGAGTTGTTTCAGCCTTCTTCCCGTCTATACCATATCACCCATAGCTGCCCGTGCCTATGGCCCGAGCACTCTGGTATCCGGTTGACTCTAACAGTTTGCAAATCTTTGGGCATTAAGTCAGGCTTGGATGGGAACGTACTAGGAGATAGTACCGGGAGAGAGTCATTCACCAAAATCTCCGTATCTTTACCATTCAAGCCTGACGCTCCCCCCTGTCCGGACCGCTGCGCCGCCCAGGAACGGGGCTCAGCGGTGTTCTCCTCTCCTCTCCCACCCACCCGTGGAGTCCCACCGTGGAAAAGCATATCCAAAATGGAGCCAAAATCAGTGTTTCTAGATCATCCGCCCCGCGTGCGATGCGCAAGTCGGGTCGTCCGAACTTTTCCAGTGGGTTAACTTTCTTGGTGTCCTACAGAGCACTGAAATTTAGGAACACAAAGACAAAGCCTTGGAATATTGTATTTGTAAGTACCTGTTGATCAAAAATCGATAGAATAATTAAATTAGACACGAGCATATGGGAATGCAATGGATTTAGCAAATCAAATAATGCTGTTGAGAGGGTCCAATATTGGGTTCCGTATCAGGGAAACAATGGTAAGCTTCTATTTCCTAAGTAAAAAGTTACAAAGCATTATAATTTTAGGTCGTCAAACAGTTTTAACATGTTTTTGATGATGTTGTGCTTACGTACACATGTTTTTTGCGGGTAATCATTGGTTCACATATAACGTTATATTGAAGAAAATGTGAAAAAAAAACCTTAATGCTCTGGAAAGCTTTCATTTCCTTCCTTGATTTTTTTAATACAATTAATTTGTTTAATTATGACTAAAAATCTACCCATATTGCTTAAAACCTGATTTTCATCTCAACTACATGTCTTCTTGTTACAAATACAGTGAAATCAGATAATCCAATTTTCGGAGCCAAATCACTATTGAATGTTCATCCGATGATACAGCACCTTGTAATATTCCTAGATTTACCCCTTTAAGTTAACACTACTGTAATTTCTTCTTAAAAATTGTTAAAAAAAAATGCATTCACACTTTATGTCAAACAGAAAACTGTATTTTAAGTCTTTTTGAAGGTGCTTTTTGCGGCTACTTAAACATGTTGTATGTGCATCATAATTTTCAAATAAACAATATTTGGATAAAAATTACCTTAAATGCGCCGGAATGCTTTTATTTTCTTTATTTAATTCTCTTAATTTGTTATTTAAGACGGTAATAATCCCAAATTACTTAAAAGTGAGATAATTTTTCTGATCCAGCTTGTTTTGAAGCTATCAAATACCTCCACATCTCAAAAATCAATTTTTTGGCCAAAATCATCTTTTTTTGGGCCCGAAAATGCCCAAAATAAGAAATTTGTATAAGATAATGGAGTCCCTTTAAGAATACCTAACCATACAGTGACAATAGCGCGAAGCTAGAAACCTTTTTTCCAAACTAGGCACGGCGCAGCGCGGTGGCCCTATTTATAGTGCTTGTGTATGGACCTACATGGCTGTTTGAAATAGGGGGATTTTTAAAAAAATCGCGAGTTGAGAAAATTGTTCGACGGTGCTGTCAAACTTTAATTACTTCCCCAAACTTCTACACTTCTCTACGTCTGACAGTTATCCTACTCATCGAAAATATGCAGACGTGAATTATTACAAAACCGGATATTTATATTGCATACTTTTTTAGCATGAATGAGTATTTCTTTACAACTTATGAAGTATTGAACCTTTGTGAGTTCAATTGAACACATTGAAGAATTTTCTCCATTGTGATCGTGTTGCGTTGTCATAGCCCGTTGAGTCCTTTTGTGTAAACCAAAGGACTAAGGAAGGGGGTTTGGACCCCACCTCGACCTGTTTAAGACTTGGCATTGGCGACATCGCGAAGTCAAACCTTTAAATAAAAGTTGGGCAGCGGCGACAGCGCGAAATTTGGAATCTTTTAAAAAATTCGAATGCGGCGACAGCGCGAAACTCCAGATTTTTCTATAGGCACACGCGGCAACAAACGGCAACAGCGCTAACTTAACCCGGTTGAGTCATTTGTATCAAAAGACCAACGAGGTGGGTTTGGACCCCCCGACTTCCTCCTGTTTAAAAATTGGGCACGCGACAGCGCGAAAGCTCCCAGTTTTATAGAGGCAACAGCGGGTGACAAAGCGGCAACTCGTGAATTATCGTTGTTCTGGGCCCATTGATTCATTTTTATCAGAGGACCAAGGAAGGGGTTTGGACCCCCCACCACGTCTACCTTTTTAGAAAAGGTTGGCATTGGGCTACAGCAGGCGAAATTGGGACCTTTTAAGAAAGTCGGATTCGTCAGAAAAGCGCAAGTTCCAGATTTTTGTAGGCAACAGCGGCGACCGCGCAACAGCCGCTAATGATTGGTTGTTCACATACCTGTAGTTCATTTGTAATCAAAAGACTACTGAAAAGGGGGTTTGCCCCCCCACACCTCCTCCTGTTTAAAAAATGGGGAGGCGGCGACAGCGCGAACCATCCAGATTTTACAGGCAACACGGCGACAGCGGCGACAGGAGTCGGCACACACACGAATGATTGTTGTTGATATCATTTTTATAGAGGACTAAGGAAAGGGGTTTTTTTGCTTTTTTCCCCCTACCACCTCTACCCTGTTTTTAAAAGTCGTAATTGCGGCATCAGCGCTAAATTGTATCTTTTAAAAATGTACGGATGCGCGACAGCGCGAAGCTCCAGATTTTGGTTAGGCGACAGCGGCAAACAGCGCTATGATTGTTTTGTGTTTCTAATCCCGTTTAGAATTCATTTGGTAAATCAAAAGACTAAGAAGGGGGTTTGCCCCCCCCACCACCTCCTGTTTAAAAATTGGTCATCGGCGACAGCGCGTGACGTTCCAGATTTTACCGGCAACAACACAGCGGAAACAGCGAGAATGATTGTTGTTGTTGATTTCATTTTTTATCATAGGACTAAGGAAAGTGTTTTTTCCCCCTACCTCTACCTGTTTTAAAAAGTCGGATGCGGCATCAGCGCGAAATTGTTTCTTTTAAAAAAGTCGAAGCGAAGACACAAGCGCGAAGCTTCCAGATTTTTGAGGCAGCCCAGCGCAACAGTCGCTAATAATTGTTCCTTCCTAGCACGTTGAGCACCATCCTTTAGTACCAAAAGACTAAGGAAAGGGGGACGGGAACCCCCCCCCCCACACACACACCACACCTCCTCCTGTTTCAAAATGGGGGCAGCGCAACATCTCGAGCTCCAGATTTTCAGGCAACAGCGGCGACAGCGGCAACAGCGAGAAAATGATTGTTGATTCATTTTTATCAGAAGGACTAAGGAAGGGGTTTGTTGTGGCCCCCTACCTCTACCTGTTTAAAAAAGTTGGATGCGGCATCAGCCTCGAAAGCTTCACTATTGCAGGCAACAGCGGCGACATCGGCTACAGCCGCGAATGGTAGTAGTTCCTAAAACACTGGGCCCAATTGATCAGGTACTTAAAAAGGGGTTGGACCCTTCCCCACGCGAAGATTTCCACCTTTATGAAAATTTTTTGATTGGGCGGTCGACGGCGTGAACGTGAACCTTTAAAGAAGTTGGATGCGTTGGACAGCTGCGAGCTTCAGATTTTTACGGCAAACAACGGCAACAGCGCTTGATTCTAGCCACATGGTACAAGTTAGGATGACTAGGAACTCATTGGAGCATATTATCCTCGATTCAAAGAATGGTATAAACACTTGTGCCTGTTTTAAACATTCAAGAAACAAATTGTAATATCCCCATAATACTGTAACGCAATCAATCATCAGGCAATCTGTTGGTTTTTGGTAACATTTATATGAAGTATTCACACAATAGCGCCTTTTATGCTTTATTCCTAGCCAGGTTGTATTTTGGGGCTATAAATCACTAATTTTCATGACTTGCATATCCCTTGGTAATAAAGGGGATGGCCCGATTTTAAAGGTATATAAGTTTTTGAATAGAATCTTGATAGAATGGACTTCCATTCCCCAAACCCATCTATAAAGTGACTCTGGCGATTGATCATTTGAAGAACGACCCCTCCAAGTTCACCCTTGTTTTAGAAAATATGTCAATGTTTACATACTTGTTCAATATCTACAGTTTATCAATACCTATGGTTTACATTAAGAGGGATATCTTTAAAGAACGACCCAACTTCATTCACCGTTATTGGTTAAAAGCTTGTTGGTCGTTGAAAGAATACCAACTTTCAGAAAACAATTTAGAGGTGCATTTCCATACCTCATAAACCTTGACCCTTGTTAAAGGTTAAACAACGATTCAACTTCACCCTTGCTTTTGTTTTGGAAACACATTTTAAGAATGATTGGCAACGGCGATAGCGCGAAATTAAAAAAGTCGTCTGCGGCGACAGCGTGGAAAGCTCCCAGATTTTTGTAGTCACAACTTAGAAGTATTAAATGGAATCCTTGTTTTTCAAAAGAAGGATAATAAAGGGCCGTTTTACGTTCCGAGTTAAATTAAATGTTTAGAACATATTTTAATAATGCTGTTGGCGAGAACGATTCAACTGCGATGCCAGTAACGAATGGTTTTAGGAGACACATTTTAATTGGCGGGTTAAAGACGCTTCAAACTTCATCACCTTGCTTGTTTTGGAAACCGTTTAGAAATGATCCAGACTTAGAAGGAACACATAACTCTTTGTTTTTTTTTTCCTAAAGATAATAATGGAATTTTTTGTAAGGATCAGATTTGTGGAGTATTTATTTTTCTAAAGACGATTCCAAATATTCTAACACGTTAAGAATGAATTTCAACTCAAAGTTCTCATTGAACACGTTAAGAATGAATTCAACTGGAGAAGGAATCATAAATTGACTTTGTTTTATTAAACCTTCACCCTTGTGCCGTTTTATTCAGTCTGGTTCTGTTCAAATTGCTATGCCCGTAAAATTATGTTTAGAAACATTTTGAAATTGCGTGTTGCACAACGATTCAACTTCACCCTTCTTGCTGTTTAGAAAACATGCTAAATTGTTTTAAAAACATGTTTAAATGTTTGTCGTTTGTGTTTGAATATGATTTAATTTACGAAGGATTACTTCCCATCTTCATACCATGTAAACTTTTGTTTGCAGTTAAAGAACGATTCAACTTCACCCATCTCACCTTGTTTTAAAAACATGCTCAATGTTTACAACGTGTTCAATATATACAGTGTGTGAGTCACAATGTTTTTATATTAAGAAGGAACTTTAAAGAATGACCCATCTTTACCCTTGTAACATGTTATTTACGGGTTAACACGTTAAAATGATTCATCACGTTATAAGGATCATTGAATTGAGTCTTTGAAGAACGAACCCCGATCTTCATCACCTTGTTAGAAAACATGCTCAAGTTTTACAAAACATGGTTCAATATCTACGGTTTATGTGATACATATGGTTTTATATTAAGAAGGGATATGTGTTCAAGAACTACCCATGCTTCAACCTTTAATTTTGGTTTTTAGAAAACCTGTCAATTGCTATGCCATTAAATTATGTTTTAGAAACATTTTAATTGCGGGTTAAAGAATCGATTTTCAAAATTCCCCTTGCTGTTTCGAAACATGGCTAAATGTTTTAAAAACTGTTTCATGATTTGCCGTTTGTGTTTTACATAGGAATTTTATAATTAAGGATTACATTAAACGACGACCCCATCTTCACCATTAAACAGTTATTCAAAATATTAAAAAAGACAAAAAAACAAAAAAACTAAAAAATCTTTTTTTTAAAAAACATGCTCAATGTTTACAACAACAAACGTGTTCAATATATATAGTAAGATGACGTTACATAATGGGTTTATAATTGAATAAGGATTCTTAAAGAACGACCCATCTTTTGCCCTTGGTAAACATTTTAATTTTAAGGGTTAACACTTAAGCAAGAATGAATTCCAACTTAGAAGGGTCATTGAATTGAGTCTTTGAAGAACGAACCATCTTCACCTTTGTTTTAAGAAAAAATGTTCTCAATGTTTACAAAACATGTTTCAATATCTACAGATTTGTGATTACATATGGTTTAATATTAAGAAGGATATCTTTAAAGAACGACGCATCTTCACCTTATTTGGTTTTAAAAAAAAAATGTCAATTGCTATGCCAGTACATTCTGTTTCGAAACATTTTTAATTAATTTGCGGGTTAAAGACCGATTCAACTCCACCCTTACTTGCTGTGTACATTAGAAAACATGCTCCATGTTTAAAAACATGTTCAATCTTTGATTTGTGTTTACATACTGTTTTATATTAAAAGGATAATCTTTTAAAGAACGACCCTCTTTCCCCTTGTACACATTGTTAATATTTGCGGGTTAAAGAACGATCAACTTCACCTTGCTTGTTTTTTGGAAACCCGTTAAGAATGATTCTACTACTTAGAAAGGATCCTTAAATTTGGAATCCTTTGTTTTTAAAACCTTTCACCCCTTGTGTTTTTCTTCATGATTGAGTAATTTTTTTTCTAAAGAACGGTTTTCCAAATATTATAAATTTTCTTTGACTAGAAAATCTGGTCCTTTGTTTCTAAAGGAGGATAATAATTGAGTTCACGATCTTGGGTAATTATTTTGTTAGAAAATATTTTAATTGCGGTTAAAGAACCATCAACTGCGATGCTATAAATTATGTGTTACTTAGCGACCAACTATTTCCCGGAATATCTTACAGGTTAATTTAATCTCTTGCAACCGCCCCCCGACCACTGTCCGTCTCAGCAGAGAAGAAGTGGATGAGCGTCTACTCCCCATCCAGCCCCATGGTCTCAACATCCAGGATGGACGACAAGGTCCCTTTTTTTTACTCAATGTACCTAACAACCACCTAACAACCCCCCCCCCCCCTTTTTCCAGCTTCTCTTTTCAGGTTTCTCTGTAGCCCACTTTTTTACCATGCTTATGCATTATGTAGGCTTTGATGTTCTTGTTCACTATATTTTTTATTATTTTTCAATGTATCATTATGCTTGGTTTTTGTTATATGTTAATTATGCGTTGTGTTGTTATATGTTATATATGCTTTGCTTTTTATTATGTTAATATTATTGCTTTTGTTATATATCTATGCCTTGTTTTGTTATATGTTCTTTTATGCTTTGTTTGGTTATAGTTGTTTTTGCTTTTTTTTTTTTTTTTGTTATAATGTTATATTATGCTTGGATGTTGTTATATTTATATTAAATGCTTTGTTTTAAAATTATATATTAATTCGGGGTTTTTTGTTATTGTTATTTATGCTTTGTTTTGTTATATGTTGTTTTGCCTTTTTTTTGTTATATGTTATATTATGGCTTTGTTTTATTATTTGTATTCCCATTCATTTTTTCTCCTTTCACCCCCCTTTTTTCTCTCTTTTCATGTTTCCTCAATTCCCGGTCTTCTTGCCCATCCTTTGATCATCATGTCTTCCCTCCTCAGCTACTCCGTTTGTCATTGTTTCTCTTCATCAGCTTTAACCCTGTCCATTCCATGCCCTACTGATTGCCTGGTCATTAATCTCCCATCCCCTTGGTTCTTATCTTCTTATTTGTTTCTTTTTTTCAGCAGGCCTCTCCCAGTCCCTTTGGCCCACACTCTCCATCCTCCACGTGCTACCTCCACTTCTCCATTCCCCACTGATTTCTTGGTAATCGTCTCTCATCTTTGTTCATTACTTTCATTGTTTCTCTTGTTTTTTCAGCCTTTCTCTCCCCCTTTAAACCCCCCCTGTTCATGGTTCCCTGGCTTTTGGTTCCTTGTTTTTGTATATAGGGTTTTGTCCTTCTCGTTGTTTTATCATTTTGCCTTTGATGAAGATCCTGCTAGGATCGAAATCGTCCAGGCCACACTCTAGTATACAGATTTATACCTACACATGCTATTTTTTTGTGGAGAAGCAGTTGGTGACAGCATTTACTTATTTTAAAAATTATGTTTAAAAACATCAACATTTTAATTAATTGGGTTATAGAACGATTCAACGTCACACCCTTGCTTGTTTTGAAACACTTGGAATGATGTCAACTTAGAGAAGGAAACCATTCAATTTTTAATTTTTGTTTCCAAATATTCTAAATTTGCCTAGAAAGAAAGCCTGGTAACTTTGTCAAGAAGAGTGTAAGAAAACACGTTAATGCATTTACAAAACATGTTAAATGTTAATAATTTTGTTGTAAACGAACGACCACCCTTGGGTATTGGGTAACTGTCAATTGGCCGATGTGCGAGTAAACTATTTTTAGAAAAACATTTTTTCATTGCGGAACTTTTCAATTGCGTGTTAAAGTTAAAGAACGATTCAATTTCATTCCATCCTTGCTTGTGTTTGGAAACAGTGATAATGGTTTGACTGTATAAGGATTCCTTAAATTGATTTATTTTATTTTTGTTTTCTAAAAAGAGGATATATGGAGTTTTGGTAAGGATCATCATTAAAAGTGCGACCGAGTTTAATTCTGTTTAGAAATATTGTAAATGAGGGTTGAGAATGATTCAATTCACCCTTGCTTGCCTGTTTGGAAAACAATGCTCAAGATTCAAGAACGTTTTTCAATAATTTGCCAGTTTTATGTTTACATATGATTTTTATGTAGAAGATATCTTTAGTACACCAGCTTTCACCCTTGGGTTTTAGAAAACACGCCACTTTTGCGAGCGAGTAAATTATGTTTAGAAAAACAATATTCATTGCGGGTTGCGGACATTTTTAATTGCGTGGTTAAAGAACAATTCACCCTTCACCCTTGTCCTGTGTTAGTTTGGAAACAGGTTAATTAATAGTGGGTCTACTTAGAAAGGATCATTATATGAATTTTGTTTTATAAAAAGGATAATAATGGAGCTTTAACTATTTATTATTTGTTTTTTCTAAATCTAAAGAACAATTTTAATTAATTGCCATAAAACCTGTAGTCCTTTGTCAAGAAGAGTGTCGAAAACATGTTAAATTGCATTTACAAGCTAGGTTAAATGTTAAGAGTTTTGTATTCGTTTATTGTGTTCAGAAAAATAACCTGACTTAACTATATTCCGACGTAACTGTTTAACTGATTCAGTTTGGGTGTTCGTTTATTGCGTTTATAAGAACACATGTTTAGATTATAAGAGTTTGTGTTTCGTTTTTTGTGTTAAGGATACACATTAAATTCACAACTATCAACCCGTATTTTGTTTCAAACACGTGTTACAATCCATATGATGGGCGATTCGGGACGTGTTTGGAACCCATTATAACAACAATGTTTGGAAAACTTTTAGAATGAAATGTAGAATTGAACTCATTTTCATTCACAAAACCGGTACCGAAGTTTATAGATGCCGACAAACACCAATGAAATCGGCGGCCGTGGTCACTTGGAAATAATTCCTACGTGATTAATGGTTGCCGAACTTGCATTTCTGCGTGATTAACGTGAAAAAACTGACTATAGAAATCTCGCAGATCATATTTACTTCGGCACCTTGTATAAAATGACCAAAAATACGATTATACTATTAAAACGGGTGTCCCATGCCCCCGTATTAAAATAGCTTTAGCTTTGGGCTGTCGCAGCTGGGGTCGCCGCGTGCAGCAAAATCAGTCATACCCACACCTTCGCGTTCGGCGCCATATGAGCAAACATCTGCAGTCTTGCCCTGTCGCCGGTGTCGCCGCTGCAGAGGCAACAGCCACAGCTTTACACTCTAAGGATAAACGCGATGTCATACTAACGTCATGCAAGGGTTAACAAAAAAAAAAACCTTATTTTTTTTTTAAATAATAATTAACAAAAAAACGTAAAAACAGCCAAATTAACCGCAATAGTCCAAATCAAGCTCAATCTAAATTAAAAAACTCCCAACATTAATGGTTAAAAAAATAATAAAAAATATCCACCCGTCTTTTTTCGGAAACCGATGTAAATAATGCCGATTCATTAAATGTTTTTTGGAAAACATTAAATGTTTTATTTTTTTCACTTTTTCCCAGGAAATTTGAATGACTCATTTTCACCGGTACCAGGTGTGAAAGCCAAGATATATCCGGTAGGAGCCAGGAGTCCGGGGTCTCTCATAGACGAGAACGGAATAAAGCGTGAACTAATGTTGCGTAAAGAGTCACTGAATCGATTGCCCTATTGTTCACCTTGTTTCCCTTCCCGGACTATGAGTAACGCCGACATGTTACTTCCTACACCCGTAACCGGAAAGTTTTATAGATGCGACAAACAACAATGAAATCGGGGCGTGGTTAACTTGAACATAATTCCTACGTGATTAATTGGTCGCCGGAACTTGCATTTCTTCTTCTGCGTGATTAACGAAAATTGACTATAGAAAATCTCGCCAAGATCATATTTTCCTCGGCACCTTGTATGAAGGATACAATTTAACACCAAAATTAAGATTAACTAATTAAACAGGTGTCCCATGAGACCCCGTATTAATGCTATTTAGCTTTTGGGCTGTCGCCGCTGCATCAGTAAAACCCACACCCTCGCGTTCCGACTGCCTGGTGTTGGTATATCAATTCAGCTAGGCATCCAATAATGAGCCACATCTTCAATCTTTGCGCTGTCGCCCGGTAGTCCGCCACTCTAGCACAGGCAACAGCCACAACTTCACACTCGGGACGCGAAACCGCCGATGGTCCTACTAACGTCATGCAAAGGTAACACAATCCCCACTATATTTTTTTTTTAATTTAAAAAAACGGGAAAAAGAAGGCCAAATTAACGAAAAGGTACAATTGCATACTTCAATCTAAATTAAAACTCGAACTTCATGGGTTAAACGAAACAAACTTTATTGAAAAAAAAACAAAACGGAAAAAGGCCACAATTAACCAAATCGTAAAAACCCACAAATCTAAAATTTACAAAATTTTAACAATTCTCAGTAATTTAATTTATAAAAAAAAAAACGCTCAATTTAAAAAAAAAAAAAAAAACGAAAATTCTTCTCCATAACAAAAATCTCAACTTTTTATTAAAACAACGGGAAAAAGGACAAAATAGCCAATTATGTGTACAAATCTAACTCAAAATTGTAACAAACCCAACTTTATTGAAAAAAATACGAGAAAAGGCAAAAAATGGTCCAGCCAAAATCGTAAAAATCAACAATCTTAATTTAAAATTGAACTATTTTCCTCAGGGCCCCACTTGATAAGCAAGCACAATAACAAAAAAATGTAAACTCCTTAAGTTTCTGGGGGTTGCCGCTGGTCGCCGCGTCGGCCGTTGCCCGTTGTAACAACCATAGCTTCACACCGATGTATACGCCTAATAAACAATAAATTCCCCAATTTATTTTAAAAAAAGAACCAGGAAAATGCCAAATAGCCCAAATAGTGTAAAAATCAAGCTCAAAATAGTACAAACAAACTTGAGCAAGCCTCAATCTAAAACTAAAAACTCAAACTTCATGGTTTAAAACTAAACTCCCAACCTTTATTTAAAAACACTGGAAAAGCCAAATTAGCCAAAAGTATCGGGAAAATGCCAAAATTAGCCAAATTGTAAAATCAAGCTAAATAAGAACAATCCACGCTAAATATATGAACAATCAAGCTCAATAATCTAAATTCAACCTGACGTATTCGTGGTTTCAAAAAAAACACACATTATTGAAAGAAAAACAACGGGAAATTACCAATCGTAAAAACAAATAAATTTAAACTCAAATGTTCATGTTTTTTTCCTTATCATGTTCATATTTAAATAAATTGAAAATAACTATATATTATTGTTCTTATTCGACAACGGTAACCCAGGTACAGCTTTGCGCTGTCGCCGTTGCCTGGGTTTTTAAAAGGTTGGGCATTTGCGCTGTCGCCGTTGCTGGGTTTTTAAAAAGGTTTGGCTTCGGCGGCGGGTAATGTGGTAGGGTATTCTAAAGTTTAGCCTTATTTTTGGCAACAACTCTTATGAGAACCTATCACATACGAGCAGTTGATCCGACATGGTTGCCAGCTTGTAAAAAAAAATGCACACATAAATTTTTTCTGAACACAATTTAAGATACTGGTGGCTGTCTGTAGAGAGGCATTGCATTTGCAGCCTAGTCTGGTAACCACTTGGCAGTAAAGTTCATGCTTATTGTCGATGAAAGTTCTGTTATAACTTCAATTAGAACTCTCCAATTCACAGTTAGGGTTGTCCTTGATTCTGGACCTCAGTGCTAGCTCTATAGTAATACAATTTTGGTTTTCACTGACCATACTTGGTTCATTTCAACTTTTATGCTTTTTCAATAGCAGGCGTATGTTTCAAGGTCTTTTATCTTCTTAAGACTCAAGACTTAAGAATAATTGTGGGAGATAGTAGTCTGAACAATAATTTTTTTCAGACTAAATTCTTCCCCCAATCAACAAACATAGAAACATATTTGTTGTTAGATTGTTGTTAAACATTATGGGCAATTCCACGACAGAGAGAGAGGAAAAATTCCAAATTTTGAAATTGAGTTTGATAACAAGTTAGGGTATCAAATTAAAGCTAAAAGTCTAAAGTTTCCTGATTATGAATTTCAATTTTGGACACCCGTAACCCTGTAAAACTAAAATCTATTAATAAAAATGAGTTTTTTGGCTAAAAAAATGTCAAAAATAAGCGCACCAATATTAAAGCCATGAAAATCAATCAAAAATTACTGTAATGATTGTGATAAAATTATCATAAAGTAAATTTGGACCATTTCCAAGGCAACCAAACAGTCTGGGTTTTAGGTTTACGCAATTTGTTCCACATCAGGGGCATCAATTTGGATAACAGTGAAAATGTCACACTGTTACCAAAAAAATCATTATTTTTAGGAAATTTTAAAAAACTATAAATGCATTGGACTTATTACTTTTTTTTAAAACAAGGTTCATTGTCTAGTCAAACTGCAAGTTTTGTTTGAATTTATTTGTCTTAGTTTGTGTTTTATATTCAAAATTAAATTTGTCACACTGTTACTATTTGGTAACATTGTGACGGTAACAGTGTGACATCCCATCGAAATTACACAGGCTTCTAGGTTCTGCAAATTCCATTACAATGTTTTGAGTTTTTTTACAAGTGCCTTATAAACATTAAAAGTGCACTGTGCCAGAATGTTGATGGCTGAGTGTTAAACGAAATGCATGTTGATAACCTTGTTATGCAAATAAGGTATTACTGTTCAAGTGACCATCCATTTGGCATAATCTCCATTGCCAATGATAATGACCAAAAAACAAACCACACTTGCTGCAGTAGAATGAATGATGCTCACTTGTGATTGATATAAAATCACAAGTGAGCATCATTATTCTATGCAGCAAGGGCGGCACCACACACTTCTTCTTTTGCCAGGGAAATTCAAGTACAACAGAGAACGCAAGTACTGTCCAGAACTCATCTAAAAATGCAATAACAAAAACCAAACCCTTGGGTACCTGATTTTAAGTTTATGAACACCACCTTTTTACTGGTTAAAAGGTAATTACATAGTGACTAAACTAGATGTGGAACTGTGTTTCTTTGTTTTTTACAAGTTTATAATTTGTGTTACATTTGTGTCATTAAAAAAAACAAGTGCATGTAGAATTAGCATGACTTGTACCTGCCAGTGCCAAAAGTTCAACTATCTTAGGCATGGATGTGTACGAGATGTTCCAATGACTAGAGAAAATTGTTCAAGTGGGTGGTAGAGGACATTTTCACGACTAACCGAAAAATCATATCTTTGGACTTTATGGATCCATATTTTCCAGGAGTTTATGCAATGTAAGTAAAATTAATGCAATTTACAGTAATCCAAAGGCTTTAATTTAGCCCGAAAAGTTTTATGATATATCTTATTAGACTGTAGTGTCAGTCACCCAATTCGTTATTTAATAATATGCGGAGGTATGGGAATAGCAAAAACTTCAAATACGAAAGTGGAATGTATTGTAGATATTTTTTTATGTTGCAGTATATTGCCAGAAACAGTCTGAAATGACTTAGGTGCAGTTTAATTAACCATTTAATTAACAACCTCAAATGTCACACTTTACCGAATGAAGATAGATTTTAAATAATCATAATTTTTGTTTTTCATGGTGATTTACTAAAAAAGATAACATTTGCAAGTTGGAATTGAAAACATAAGACTCAGCCAGGCTTCTATTACCAATAATACAAACAAATACTAAATCTGAATTTCTTCCCCACAAAAACCAGGACATGCAATTTTAAAAAAATAGTGTTATTAATTTTAATGATTAGACCCCAGGTATGATATGAAACATTATGAAAAGGGGTTTTCTAAAGCTGTTAGTACACCAAAAACTCCCAGTGGACTACACGAGTACAGTATCAATATTATATGGCTATTGAAAAATTGGAATTTTAAATGCCATAATTATGGTAACCTTTTGTCACACTGTTACCGGACACTGGTATCCGGACATGGAATTGCACTTATGACGCCATACAATTTTTAAAATCCCAACAAATTTTTAATTGAAAGCTATCACAGGAAACCTAAAACTATACCCAATATCATGATACAACAAAAGATGTAGCTTTGACAATTAACAGGGTTTTGATGGTAGGTACTAGCTAATAATCATAGGGACTTTGGCGTCACACTGTTACCGAAACTATTAGTGATTAATAATTAAAGAACGAAACTGTTGCAAATATCGAAAATCACTGAAAAGTTTTGTTGTTGTACTAGTTGAATAGGTGTAACCTTGTTTGAAGTTTTAATTTAAATGATCTGAAATTGATGATGAAATGTGATATTTGAATTGTGTCAAGTTACGTGGATGGAATTGGCCCTTATATAACAAATATTGAATAACTCGGTATTGTAGTAGTTATTGGTTCAGGTTTCTACCGCACGCAGATTTTGAGTGTCCTGTTCTTGACGACCATATCTCTCTCCTGCTCCTTTTTTAGGATCTTGCCATGCTCCAGAATTTATTTTCTTATTCCCCTCGATTGCGATCTTACTGGGAACCCTCACTTTGAGGAAAAACGTTTACCCATTCACAATGATGAACGATGGCCCTTTAACCCAATGAGCAGTTCAGTAGAATAGCCATTGTAGGAGTCACGCCCAAATCCATTATTTGAAAGTCGCTTTAACCCAATCATATTTGCATTATTATGGGAGACGGGTGAGGGGATTTAGGTCACGTTCATTCTGAAAAAACAAATTAGTGCATGTTTCAGGTCCTTTTTAGGCATAACATATACAATGAATTACATGTGAGGACTATGTGTGCTAAACCCATAAGAAGTACAATGATACATTTTCTCTGCTATGCTAGCCGTGGACAAAGTAGGTTTTATCACTTTTTTAGGGAAAATGTCTCGTTGTTTGCTTATTTTTTCACCGATTTCTTTCCTGTTTTCACCATATGTGAAAAAAGTTCATATTTTGCATACTATCAAGCTAAAACAAGGATAAAAACTGATTAGTAGCAAAATGGCCGTTTCATGCCTGGAGGAGTACGTTCTTCGAGACACCCGTATAACATCCATAGGCTACTGTGTATTTAACAAAACTCTGGATCCGGAATTTTATAACAAGTTTATTTTTTCTATATGAGGACTTCGATTTGAGCCTAATTATTCCACAACACCCACCCTACTCGTCTCGAAACAGACTGTGATATACATAAATGACTTTCTGTACATGGGAACTGACGGCTTTAACGTTCTACTGCACCTCCGAAGGATGGGATAATCTCATGGTTCATTTGCCATGAATCATGAAGAAGCAGAGTTTAATCAATAGTTATTTACATTAGAGAATTAAGTCCAGAATTACCCAATTAAATCCCAGCTAGTGGCCCTAACAGAGTTTGAACCGGGGACCTCCTGCACAAAGGAGAATATTATCCTAATACACTATAGTTTTACGGGAATTAAGTGCAATTCACTGTTTGAATTCATCGCGGTCGCCATTTACCCCCCCATGGTCACTAAATGGGCAACACCGTGAAAAAGGGCAACAGTGAAGTGTGCACTTCAATGCACAAGCCTATATAAGCTATGCACAAACTCTATTTATATCACCAGCGTCCTTTATACTACCGTTGTCCAAGCTTACTATGCACCATCATTGTTAGCTGGCATACCTTAACCCTTCAGTCCTAAGGTGTTTTCACTCACTTTGTTGCTAAGGGGGGGGGGTTCCAGGAACCCCCCCCCCGAGGAAAACCACTTTCCCGATGAATTTTCCATGAAACTCCATACCACCTTTGAGGGGACATAAGACAAGGCCAAAGGTGCAATATATGAGATCCGTTTTATCGTCTGGAATTAGGGGCAAATCATTGTTTTCGAAATGCGTCAAATCGCTCAAAAAGTAACTTGATGTTTCCCGCGGCCCTGCTTCCACATCTACACATTGCAAGGCATTTTGATGTTAATATCGTTTCTAGAAGGACCAATTACATATATTTAACACAAACATTACCATTTGTACCTTCTGGTAGTTTTGTTGGGCAGTCGTTATTTCCATAGTTTTATAGCAATGGCGCGCGCCTCTCGATGGTGTAATCGTTCTCTTTTCAGCACTAAAGGGTAATATTTTTCTGATTATGTTAATTAATTTTGTCTCTCATTCATATGACCGACATAAGCAGAAAAAATATTTTCGTGCACAGGGTTTGCTAATTTTTATTTTTAAAATCACACTCCCGATGGTGCGTAAGGGGGGTTCCTAGGACCCCACCTATTATCTCATTAAACGGGGAGAAATTTAGTAAATTTTTTTAGGAAAAAGCGCATCGATAAGTGGCACAATTTACAAAAATTAGAGTTCGGAAATATTTTTCACGAGTGAGAAATCGCCGAAAAACAAATCTTGGGTAATGGACCCCCCCCCTAGGCACTTAAGTGTTTACTTCCCTTGATACCCACGAAAGTTATCGTGCGCCCTTTACTAGTATCCGGTCCACTCCGCACGCGCAGAATCCGCAGGATGACCCTCAATTCCACAATTGTTAAGCTGCCATTATACACGCGCTTGCATTTGCTCTGAAATTCATCGATTTACCGTTGTAACATTGCCAAGGATCCTTAGCTTTTCAAGACGTCTACTACTATCTGTAATCCCCAGATTCGCTAGAAGCAGGTAAACTGTGTGTTTTTGCCGTATTCTGAGTGATTTTTCGACGTAAATTCTGATCCTGACCACTTCGTTGACATTCTGTTGCGCATTTGGTTGCGACATAAGTGGCCGAATTAAGCGGTCCCCTTGATTAAAAAATCCACACCATGTTAGCGCAGAACTGCCTCTACATTACTGCTACCTTTTTCCTACTGGTTTTTGGCTCCGGACAACCAGTTATTTTCACTATTCGCTCGGTTTGGACAGCAGTTCGACTTGTTTCATGTGATGTCGTAAAGATAACACGCAAGTTGAAACGCAGAATCCCTCATGGAAGTGTAATGCAATCGTCGGCAAGTATAAATCGCGGAATCCCAAATGAAAGGGAGATAATGTAAGTATTAATGTAATACCCATTTATGTGGTAATAGCCTGGTGCCAGGTGTGTTTGGGCATAGGTTCGTTGCGTGAGGGTTAGACTATTTGGCGGGTGTGCAGAGTCGCCCTGATGTGGTTTACCGAGGACGACTACCTCCCTCCGGCGTGACGCACACTCTTCCGCCTAAAATTACCACGCTTATAAGGCCATGGGCCTGCTGCGCCGTGGGTACCATTACGGCCCCACAGCACGGTAGTCCATCGGCCCTCGCTGTCGGCCGTGGTAAGTGGACTGTGAGCCATATAGCCGTTAGGCCATGGCTCGGACGGCTCATGGGTACCACGGCTTCATGGACGATCTCCCGTTCGGGTACATGGCTCTGGCTATGAGCTTGAGCTACGGCTCAGCCGGCCCGTACTGGCCGCGGCTATACGGCTCACCTACGGCTCCCGGAGCCGGCAGAGCCATGTGGCCGGGCGGACCCGTGTAGCCGTACGGGTCGCATAAGCCATGAGCGGCCGTGCCAGACGCTTACCGTGCAGACCCGTGTAGCCGACGGGTCACATACCGGGAACGCCCGTACGAACCCTAGGGCCGTGCATGCCGTCTAAAACCTCGAAATACCCGCATTCCGTATAAAACCATACTGCCTTGGCTATCCTATCCAAATGGCATCCATGCTAAACGGCGAATGTACGGCTTGCCTCATAGATAAGTAATAATGTATTTTAACACCCATTAAAATCTGTAGGCGTAGTTCTGAATTCTTTTTCTGTCTGGTGTTTCCCATACAGACACCAGAAAGGCAAACCGCCATTGGACAAGACAAACAGCACCTGCTCTGCATAAGAGAGACCACAGGCGATGCTCAACTTGCAACAGGTTCAGCAAGCAAGCAAGATGACCCGCACGACGAATGCATCATTTCCTGCCGTGTAACCAGTTGAATCCTGTGAGTTGGACAACTCCTG
>JAMKCH010042420.1:0-20512 GCA_023653785.1 Ophioderma brevispina | reverse complement strand
AATACAAATGAGAGTTTGAGTCATAAATGCCAGCAGAAAACCTGGGTGCCCAATTTTTTTCCACTTTGGACCATTATTTTGCACAGGCTGACTGAATTGTTGATACAATTTAGGATGTTTCAGTTTGGTGGTGGGGGTGGTCGTGAGTTTCAAGTCTTTCTTCCATGTTTTGGGTGTTCCAGTATTTGCTGTTCCATTGGGGATTCAGTGTTTGGATGGTTCCCAGTGTTTGGAGGTTCCCAGTGTTGGTTGTTTCCCAGTGTTGGATGGTTCCCAGTGTTGGATTGGTTCCCAGTGTTGAATGGTTCCCAGTGTTGGATGTTCCCCTGGTGGATGGTTCCAGGGTTTTGTGGTGCCCGGTGTTGGGTGGTTCCCGGTGTTGGGTGGTTTCCAGTGTTGGGTGGTTTCCAGTGTTTGGGTGGTTGGGTGTTTTTTTGGTGGTTCCATGTCTGGGTGGTTCCATGTCTGGGTGTTCCCAGTGTTGGGTGGTGCTGTTTGTTTGATGTCTTTTATTTGATGCCTGGTGGGTCCCACGCCTTTGATGGGGGTTTTTTGTTTTTTGTGTTTTTTCCTGGTGTTTGATGGTTCCTGGTGTTAGTTGATTCTATTCTTTAGTGGTGTCACAATTTTGTTTGTTCCATGCTTTTGCTGTTTCTCATGTTTCATAGTGTCCTATTGGTATTTATTTGCTCTGCATATTCCCTGCATCATCTTCTATAGATTATAATTATGGTTCCTTTACATGTACCTACTTTTAAAATGAAAGTGTATAGTAAATAATAGACCACAAGATTCTCAAAACTAATAATGATAAAATTGGATTCTTTTTTCGTCCCATGCCAAATTTATTGGTCTCGCCATGAGTTGAAAAATATTGGGGTCGCTCTTGTCTCGCCCATATTGTTTTTCAACTCATGGCTGACCCTAAATTTGAGTATTGGACTCATGAATCCAATTTTATACCAGACTTGGGTTTAAGGTTCAATAGGGGTTCCTTCAATGTGTGGAGATGTCCAAGGGTCTCTGATGTCATGTTCCAGACTGTCACCTTGCCAGGGGGATGAATGCAAGTTTACTTGCTGTATTTTTATAAAGCTTTTTAAAGTTAAATATAAATTTATACTTTAATATACTTGAATGCCTCGATGTAATTAAATGGTTTCCCTTCTCACTTTACCCCTGACAGATTTGGTGACGGTTACACTTTAGTCATCCGCGTAGGTGGTGACCATCCACCCACAGATGCCCTGCAGTGTTTTTTTTCACGCAGACATTCCCCTTTGCTACACGAAAGAGCGACACTTAACATGCTGAATTCCAGATGCCATGGCTCAGACGTGTTGCTTCAAAGATATTTGGAACTTTGGAATCAAGAGAACAAGATTGTATTGAAGACTATTCCATAAGTCAGACACACTAGATCAGGTAAGGGGATATTCCTGGATATCCGTGTTAATCCTTTGTGCTCTGCAGATTACTATAGCCACTCAGGCTGGTATTCTGAAAGAGAGTCTAACTTTAAAGGTGCGCAAAGAGATTCACATATCATGTGTTATCCCTAAAAAAATAGAAAGTGCTGATTTTTGCCCGGATGTAAAGTTTTCAAAAATATCCCCATATGAAAGGATTAAGCTGAGAAATGTTTCTTGGTACAAAATTGTGAATGAAATTCTATTTTGTATAGGAGAAATACGAAATTCAGACTAATGTTTACTATTGAATATAGGCAAATCAAAGTCACTTTTTCTCTCTTTAAGACATTTCTGTAGCCAAATGCAAGTAAAAGAAATCTATTGAGTCTCCAATCTATATGAAATTTCTATTTATGACACAATATTTGGGTTGTCTCAAAATCCCCACCTCTCGTTGCACCTTTAACCCTGTGCTCTGCAGATGACTGTGGCCACTCAGGCTGGTATTCTGAAAGAGAGTCTAACTTAAGACCCAGGTTTTTACAGGGTTAGTCCTACATGAGTGGACCTTTTTTAATTTCAAAATACTGAAAGTAACAGGTCTTCATGGATGGGCCATTCCGGCCCATCAATGAGGAATTTTCTCACCTGTTACAGCACATTTTTGGAGTATGTTGTAAGGAAAAAAGTCCACTCATGTAGGACTAACCCTGGTTTTAAACTCTGGTCAAATTATACTCTTTTAAAATACCAGCCTATGTGATCAAAATTTTTAATTTTATTTTTGAAAAATTCAAGATTATGCATTTTCATGAACATATTCAGAATCAGTATGAAAATTGCATTCAAATGAGTAAGAACAAGCCTAGTCTTAGGTCAGTGGTTTTTAAGATGGCTTCTTGAAAACAACTGAATTACGAGATACGTGTTATATCTTACACAGAATCTACCACTATTGAAAGGGTTAATAAGTTTTACCAAATGTGTTGGAAAGACTTTTTGGGCCTAAGGATTGACCATTTTATGCATCCATTTTTTAAAAACAATTTTCCCAGGTGTTCATTGGGTTTGCCAAACAACAGAGAACAGGTGATGAGGATGAAGATGATGCCATGTTGCAGCTGGACTCAGTAGAGGTGGATGGACCAGTGTGTAATAACCAAGTTGCACTCACACTGGGTGAGTAGTTCTTGAGATATGTGTGGGCTTGAACAAAATATGTGGAGAAGAACATTGCTTTTCAAAGTCATGTATAAAATTGCCAAAATTCCCCATTGACTTTACATGCAAAATTTAAAATCCAAGGAACCATATCAAAAATTCATTTTGTTTTGACCAGCCCAATTTGGCCATAGAATCTACTCGTTTTGAAAAAAAAGTGGTCATATGCCTACCCTTAATGCACTTGTGCAAATTTTAAATTTTAGTCTTGAAACAACTTGATATGCATTTAATAATTATAATTTATATATATTTGAATAATATTATTCTCCTTTACAAAGAATCCTATTCTATGTAACAATGTTTTTGACACAAAATCTTGTAATATTTGAAAACAATACTGTTATTTCTAGACAAAACAGGAAATACATGAGGGGTGGATACATTGTCACTGTACTGAACTAGCACTGGAGAAGATTTTCCCTGGTTTTGCCTAGAAATTGTACAATAACCATCACATTGTTTTCCAATATTAGAAAACGACTTAATGAGGCATGTATTTTATCAAGTCTTAAGTATTATTGGTTCATGTTTTTTCTAAGTGCCATTTTATGCCAAATTTGGGCAAATAGTGTAATGCAATGGTAATTCTCTTTTACATTTTGTCCAGCCATTTTGAAATTGTACAGGTGGCATGCTCTATAATAATAAAAAAAGCTCCACAATTTGAATGTTCAATTGAAGAGTTGTTTTCTCTTTTTTTTCTTGAATACAGACACTGCGTCAGCAAGATTTGTGAACGACACAAGGTCTAATGTCGGTCCAGTTCCACAATCGGGCGCTACAAATAGCACACACACAGCACCCACAGCACCCAAAAACATCAACTTGTTACAAGACCAAAGCAGAAATGCATTTAACAACCCATTGTACAGCCCCAGTAGTGGCGCTGTCTCTCCGATAGGCATAGAGGGGTCGGACCTAGGCTATGCCAATCCGCTATTCAGCAGCTTAGCAGGCAGGGACCGTAACCTAGCAACCGATTCAAATTTAGCAGCTGATCCCAATCTAGCCCGAGATCCCAATCTCGCTCCAAACCTAACAACGGACGTTAATCTAGCCACGGGACTCGACCGACCTGAAATGCACGATGGGCTACCGCTATTTGGTGGAGTCAATAGTCAATCAACATGTTAGATGTGAAATTATGACTATTTAATTTTTTTAAGTACTAAAAGTAGTGTTATAATGTTCATAGGTGAGAGTTTTGTGCACTGCTCTGACTGTTGATCAGTTTTAATGATGTTATCTTATATTGTGTGTGGTAAATAGAAAGAACGTAGACTATGTAGCGAGGGATATGTGATGGAATTAACGTCTGGTCAATAGGGCAGTGACTATAAGCACCCATAAGCACACGGTTTGTATCACATATGAATATGACATTCATTATTGGAGAAAATTTTCAATGGAAGATATTCTAGTACTCTACTTATATTATACCGTTATAAACCTTGTACCTTAGGACTAACCCTGGTAGACTCCATTTGAGATGACAGATTGTAAGATCCTACTTGTGGGACTGCCACTTGGCCTAATCTGATTCTAGAAAATGACAGAACTAATTTTGGGAATAATACACAGCTGTTGAAGTTCATTTATTCAATGACAACACCAGAATAAACAACTTATTGCCGGCGACACACTTTTGAATCAACTGATTTGGATTATTTAAAGTCACAAAAACAAAAAAACTAAAAAATCAATAAAACTCAAAAACTTAAAAAATACAACTTTTCTTAAAAATCTATTTTCCACGTCTCTATGGACAATAGGCATATAAGGGCGCTATAACATAAAAATCATGACCTTTATAGGCCTTCTGGCAGTCCACAATGGAATTTGTCTGATTTTTTGCCGAGATGATAGCCCTTTGCATGTCCCTACTTATATCAGTGTCAAAATTGTGTCCGCCACTGCTTAAAATTGTTCTAAAAATAAATAACAATTTTGTAGGGGTCAAACAGCTGTGAATATTTGCAACAAGGGTGGAAATTGTATGTAATATGGCAATTATAATCTCTATAAAGACCTATCAGGGATTGTATACCAAAAAATCAGGTATTTTCATGTTTTTGGGTCAAAAGGATGTATTTTTTTCTGCATGGGTTTGCAATAGACATACACTACAAGCTTTGATGAGACTAGTTTTCCTGCTATTAAAAATGAAAACACAAAGATGAGGATTTACATTTAAAGTTAATATCTGAATTGAATAATTACATACAAATTTAGTTGAACCGACATTGCACACAGACGCCAGAGTTCAGATTTATTGAATTCAGATTTTTTTTTACTCCCAAATTTCTGCAGTTTGATTTTTTTTTTCCAGCCTGTTTTTGGGTCCTTTTTACCCAAATTTACATGCTTTTTCAGAGTTTTTGGGTAACACTCACTGGCATCTCTGATGGCAGTTTCTCTGTAACTGTAATCTTAGTCTTCACGGAGTCGACAGTATCCATTGTAGCTCATGGTCGTAGCTAAGAACATCCATTGTTAAAAGCATAGAATAAAAAAGAATTGAACCGTGTGGTATTATTGAATGGCCCATACTAACTGATTTTCCTCTCATACCCCACGTAATGGGCGTTGTTGCCGCAAATAGTTTTACATTTTTTTCTGAAATCGGGAATAATTGTACCCTTGGTGTGTGTTTATTTGCAGGAGACTGTATACGTGTGTGTACTTTGTGTGTTGTACAAAGTGTGGCAAAAAGCAATATTTAGCACATTTATCTTTTGTGAGTGGCACAAATATATCTGCATATTTGTCATTTTGTGGAAAAAGGCCATTTTGTTTTAGATGTTCTTTTGCTTTATATTTGTTTTTAATGTCTGTTTTCATAAAAGTTGTTTTTATTTTGGTTTTTGGGCTGGCACTGTAAGCTTTGTTTGTTTTTACCTGTATGTAAAAATCAAGCAAAACTTTAATTTTTTCCAAACTGTCAAATAAGACTATGATTTTTGCACGCACATGCGCTTATGGCACACACCCTTCAATTTTTTTCTGATGCTGAGATTTAGTAATGAGCAGTATTTTTTTAAATGATCTTAAGACTCAAAATGGATAGCCAAATAATCCATGATTCCTGAATAACAATTTAATAATTAAATATTAATCAAAGATCGCTGATCTTAATCAGCCCGGTCATACATAATTTTCAGAAATCAAACATTGTTTGCTTTAAGCTGTTTTATCTGCCTGGCTTTATCTCTATTGCGCTTTCTGTTAGAATTAGTCAGACATGAAAATTTTCCAAACTAGATAAATTCGTGTGCAATCTGTGTGTGAGAGTAAAACCAAATTTCTATATTTTAGGTCGTTAAAAAATTGTCCACTACACCAGTATGGCCTGTTCTGTGTGAACTTTAAGCTAAACTTTAGTTCACCGTTAACCTAACTTAAAGACCTATCAGTGATTCACCCTAAAGAGTCAAACTATTTAAATTTGCAGAAATACTTAAGAGTGTAGGAAAAGTCTGTATAATCATCGTAAGCTTACTTTTTCCAACTGAAAAATTGCCAGAAAAGGAAAGAAAACGGTAGTGTTCAAAGATATGAATCTCCATTCACTTACGTGTTGTGTAAGTGTCTGTACGACGTAATGACTTAACGATCCGATTTTTGTCCTTATTAGGTTGCTTCTGGTGTTATCAATTGCAGGTATGGTTAGGGTACCTGTACTTGTTAGAGACATGCAAAAATCAGATTTTTTATGTTTTTAGGATTTTTCCTTCCTGATAGAGCAAATCACTGATATGCCTTTAAGTCAAAACTATAATCTTTAAATCCTGATCAAATAATTTAATGAATATTTTTTTAACGGTGAAATTGTGATGTTATGTTGTCATCGAGAAACAATTACTGCCTGACATTTGTAGTTAAGTACTTCCTATGTTAGTCTCAATTTACAAATTTCAGAGACATAAATTTTATGTGAACTTGTGTTGAAAGGTACGTGAGTTTTTACAAAACTACACAAAAAGAAAGGTCATGAATATGAGAATGACTTATCATGATTTTTTCCGAGTTGAAATGTATTCCACCATTGACACAATGTGCAATATAACATTGTGACGTCTATATGTACAAATCTGATGTGTTAAGAGATATACAGTCTGTAGTTTAAAATGTATATATTTAAAAAATGTACATATCGGAGTACTGGGGGTTTATTACATTTGTTTTTTAGTATCCGTGCAAATGATCTGATCTTAAATTCCGGAAATGAATGACCAAAGGCACGACATGTAAGCAAAACATTGGAGATATTTTTTTATACTGGGACACGATAAAGTGGGATACTTTTATCATGGGATACTTACCAAAGTTTTGGTTGGGGAGAGGAAAACTTGCTCTGTTATGTTATTGGTTGTACAATGTGGAGAGGGGTTGGTAAAAGTAAACTGTAACATGGTTGTTAATGACGACCCCTGGCTGACTGTCAAGCCATTTCAGGTCATTGTGTTTTGGCTCACAACAAACTGATATTTCTGGAAGTCAGTGAATCTGGAATAATTTGCTGGAAATGTTTTGCATAAAATTTTGGTGGGTGCTTAATTACAAAGAACACAGTACTTGCATTAACTACTCCTGCTAACAATCGTATTGGTGTTTTTAAAATCATATTTCTACTCAATTGTTTTTGTGTTGAAGAAATGTTCAACAAGAAATATTTTTTTAACTGTTTTCACTGCTAATATTTCTTTCATATTTATGTACCTTAAAGTACCAATTATTTGTTGTTGCTTTATACTTGTCATTTCACACCATATAGGGATCATCCTTATGGGTAGGGAAAGTTCTCGGGGTCGTAAAAATCTTCTAGAACTTAAATCTCTTCATGAGACGGTTGCACTATGATAATAGGTTTTAAATATGCTTATCATAATTGATAAAACAAACTTCAGACCATTTTAACTTGTATGTGTTAATTATAATTAAAAAATAAAATTTAAATTTTTTTTATAATCTTGAATAAAAATTGTACATGATATTCTTACTATTAGTAATGTGAACAAGTTTGAAGACTTTTACAAAAATTATCTTTTTAAGATAAATGTTAGTCACAAATATTGAAAGTGATTTAAAACAAAATACTGCAAATTGAAAATTTTGTATATTTAATGGTTTCATGTTCACATGGTAAGTCCAATTATCTACTCTTTTAAACAAATGTTTGTAATGATTGGACCATACAATAACGGTTTATTTCTCACTTGCTAGCTTTATAAAATTTCATAATTTTTTATTTGTAGCGGTAGCTTTTTTCTCACCCAGGATTTGTTGGCTTTTTTATCAGCCACCACTTGTCAAATTAGTAATTTTTTTATAATGTCCATTTTGTCTCCCAATTATAATTTATAGGTAATGGGGTGGCACGAGGGACAGAGTGCCCCCTCAGAAAAAAAAAACTTGAGGGAAAATTGGGGAGGAAATGATGGATATTCATGCTAAATTAGCTTTTTCATTTTTGGCTGCGATCAGGATTTCTTTTGCTCAGTCTGGGCACTTGCCCATTCAAAACGACTGGGTACTTGCCCCCTCAAATGACTTGGCACTTTCCCCCTCAAAACGACTGGGCACTTGCCCCTCAAAATCGACTGGGCACTTGCCCCTCAAAACGACTGGGCACTTACCCCTCAAAACGACCGGTGCTCTTTAAACGACCTCTATAGGATTATTAACTTTCTGGACTTTCAGATTGGTGCTCGTCGCATTGAATAAGAGGCGGGTCTTCCCATGATCACAGTTGTCGCAGTTAGCCTCATTTTATCGCGCACGAGTCTCATTTTATGTAAAAATTCAATATGGCCACAAACAGTAATTGTTTTACCCACAAATCGTCCAAATTGTGAGACGTCCTTTAGATTTCGCTAAGTTTAAACCTAATTGTCGTCATAAGAGTAATCAGTGTCAAGTGAGTGTCATTTTTAATTAGGAATTAATTAGATACATGTGACAGGTTTGTTTGATTTTTGCCTCTTAGGCTTAATCTTATGTAAGCTTTTGTTTCACTTCAAAAATGATTCAATATGAAAGAGTAACAGCCTTGCAAAAGTTTTTTAATTGGTAAAGAAGATTTTAGCTTTTTAAAAGTGCATTGTGTGATTCCAGCATCTCTTGTTTTATTCATTGTTCATTAGATATCCTTGAGAAAAGCCTATTCACATAATTTTAGTTGATCCCGACCTTGTGGTTTTGTGTTATGAGCAAATGCTCATTTCCCACGGTCCCATAAGTCACTATGCTGTAATTTCTGTCCGTTTAATTTGCAATTTTCTTGCAGATGTAATGGAATTTGCACTTAAGTTTGGGTACACATGGATTACTAATTTTAATGGTTTAGATGATAAAAATCAACTTTTTTAGGTAAGTTGGGGGACAAGGTTGTGGATCACAAAATGCCCCTTTAATTAATTCATTGGCTATTGCTATCACTATCTCTATTACCAGGAAACAGACTAGAACTGAATTGTCAATTTTTTAATAAGATGGTCATTTTTTGGTGATGAGGTAGTTTTTTAAGTGTCAAGTATTGTAAGATCGTGCAGTTTGCAGAAATATATTTTTATACCTTAATCAAAATCTGTGTATTAATGATAACCTTAGGATTTCACATTTTCTTTATTCTACATCATAAGGTAATGTGGCAAACACTTTTACAATTCTACTAAATTTAAAGTTGTGTTTAAGGTCACATTTTTGGACTTAAAATGTGTATAAACACTCACTGCCATATCGATCTATTTCGTGTCCAATTTTTTAAAAAGTTGCGAGTCGTCCGCTTGAGCACCAGATGCAACATCACTGCCATATCACTCTATTTTGTCCCCCATTTTAGGTGGCTCAAACGAATGAAGCCAGAGGGCAGGCTGTCCCCAAAACGACCAATTGTGAGAAGGAATTATAGCGGCTTTCAAATTGCATTCACATACAGTACTTAGAAAGGGAGGTTCCGTAACCAGACCCATCTGACATTTTTCTGACCACATTATGAATTTCGAAACCCTTCAGGAATAAAGAAGGGTTTATTCCTTAAGGTTTCCGAATTAATATATGTGTCAGAAGGGTCAGAGTTATGGAAAACTCCCTTTAATAGATGTAGTGAGATTATGCTTACCTCTGCTCTGATTAACAAATGAGACATTTTGTGAAGATTTGTTCACCTCTTTAATATTAATATAGATGTGGGCAAGACAGATAGAGACCTTATGGAAAACTTAATATATTATCTTTGACTGTAATCTCTTTTAATTATATGTTAAGGATATAATATAATTTAAGGTAATAGCTAGTAAAGTGCCCTTGCGTTTTACTTCTAAATCTTAATTTGTTAGTCTCAACCCCAGTGGCATGGTTCAATAATTCTAAATTTATAGACTATGTAGACAAACACCCCTTCTATTTTTAGTATGATGTGTGATACCCAGAACACAATACAGTGTCGATATGAATGCATGTACACATTAAGACACTGAACTGTGTCCGTGGTGTATTGGGTTCAATAACAAATGATGCTACATTATAATTTTAAGGTTTTTTTGTGACAAAGATGGTTTAGAATTTTTAGACTGAGTAGTTTTACAATATGGTGATTGGTTTGTGAATTATTGGTGCATTAGAGGTGCGTGTTCCGATCTTCTTTTGCCCCCCCCACCCACCGTAGAAATAGCATAGTATTGAATGGGTATGCAATGTTACATTTCCCTTCCCCTCTCAACAACAGCAAGTAGTTCAGGGCTTGTGATTTCTTCAGGAACTTTCAGGGATTTTATCCAACATATCCGCAACTTTATTTAATTCAGCCCGATTCTAAGCATTAGGTCAATTTTACGCTTTTTTCAGGATTTTACAATAAGTAGGATTTTCCACAAAAATCAATCACCCACCCCTGCAAGTTGTTTCCCACAAAACTCGGGTGTGAGGGCATGGTTTTTTTTTTCTTTTTTTTTTTTTTGGGGGGCAAAATGCCAGGCTCTCATATCAAGTAGAGCACCAAAAATGTACTTAAATTGGAACAAGCACCTTTACGGCTGGTTATTAACAATAGGAGGTAGTTTGCCAATTTTGTGTTTTGATCCACCATTACGTTGTACAATAAGAAAGTTTGGGGTTTTTTTGTAGAGGCACATAATTTTCTTTGTCACTATGGAAATAGGTTGTAACAGAATAATGGAATGTTGGGTTGGTTACATTTGTGTGAACCCACTTTACGAGACCCACTCAGATTTCAGCAGCCTTTATGGAATATAAAGTACAGAATCCCTTGCACTTATTCCATAAAAAAAAAAGGGCTGTTGGAATTTGAGGTGCGGTTGGCAAAAGGGGGGGTCGGTTCACAAAATGTGACCAACCCGTTAATGTTGCACCAGTTATAATAATAATGGGATCGATCGCACTTACACTGAAAACAAAATTCAAGGCATTACGCAGAGGCCAGTTTTTATACACAAACTAAGCATGTACACAGCACTGTTGGAGCTGAATGAAATGGCATTGTCACCTGGTATATGCTTCCAAGAAATGAAACTTGGAAGCTTGTTGGTGCAGGTGTTTACCCTTTCACAGTCCAGGTTATTTCTTGTGCAACAGCATGTATCAAATTTGGTTCCTAATGCAGGTTATTCCAAAACTTCCGTTTTGCGCTGACTAAAATTGGATTTTTTCCATAAATTTACCATCTGTATTCTAGCGCCTTAGCATACACAGTGAAACCGGACTGTTTCAGTCGAGTATGCAAAATATTTTAGTATCAATGCTACACCAGTCATTTCATCTGTGCTTTCACAGATTTTTCCCTCTGGGAATAAAAGTGGACTCTTCTGTTGTTAAAACCGGTGAAGGAAAATTAATCTCTATGAATTATGTTGTATAAGGTATTTATAAGGTATCTATAGTATAACCACATTTATTAACGATGTGGTGTTTTTGTGAATTAAAGCCATATACAGAATGGAACAAGATCGTTGTTGGTATGTGGATTTTGAATACCTTCTTTTTGTGATCATCATAGTTACATGTATATTGTATAAGCGGCAAAGACTATTAGACCACCTCTTATTTAAAAAATCATAGCAGCATTTCAATGCGATTGATTACATTAACCCTAACTCATTCTCATTTCTCCCGGGGTAAAGGAATAGAAGAAAGGGGCCCTATTGCACCTCGGCTCATGAGCAGTGATGGAAGCCAACGAGGTGTCGTGGACTGGCAGCGATTTTGTGGCCATATGTTGCATTCGTAGGATGATGTCATTGCATCTTTGGGACTTCAGTGAAGCTGAAGCAGAAAAATGCCACTGAGTTTGGGGCATGGTTATTTTTGTCCACGCCAACTTTTGTTGGAGATAAGGGGGACTATAGAATGGTAGCCGTCCGAACCTGCGTGTGTGTGTGTGTGTGTCCCTCACGATATATTTGGATAACTAGCAAACGTGGGACAGTCCATGCTTCGCAAACAATAGATGTAATTCTCAAGTAGGCGTTGGGTGGGAACAAAGGGGTCAACATGTGGGCAAAAATAGGGCTAAATCGCGATAATACACGTTGTAACACGATATCTTTTGATTGGAGCACGGATGGGTGTCCATTTCGCACCATAGATTCACTCAAGTAGGTGGGGGAAGGTGAGGAGGGAGGGGGATGGTGGCATGTGATCAAAAGGTCAAATGGGGTCAAAATAGGCAAAAATTGAATTAAAATTGCTATAAACCTTATCTGTTGTGTAGGATGATGAAACTTGGTGGGTGTGGTCAACATTCCAGTGCCAAAAATTTCAAGGTCATTACGAGGGCATCCAAGGTCAAATCACTTAACATGTGGTAGGAGGATGAAAATTGGTGGGGTGGTCAAAATTTCCGATACCAAACTTTTGAAGGTGATTTCAAGGTCATCCGATGTCATCCAAGGTCCAAATCCCTTAAATGTGGTAGGAGGATGAAAATTGGTGGGGTGTGGTCAAAATTCATTACCAAAAATTTTGAAGGTCATTTAAAGGTCATCGAGGGCATACCAAGGTATAATCACTTAACATGTGGTAGGAGGATGAAAAGTGTGGTGGTGGTCAACAGTCAGTAGCAAAAATTTTGCAAGTTTCATTCCAGGGTCAAGTCATTAAAATGTGGAAGGAGGTGAAAATTGGTGGGTGGTTCAACATTCAGTAGCAAAATGTTGAAGGTCATTGCAAGGTCATCCAAGTCAAATCACTTGGACATGGTGGTTGGAGGGTAAAATTGGTGGGTATGATCAAACATTACTGTTCCAAAAAACTTTGAAGGGTCATGTGAGGTCATGAGGGGTCATCCCAAGTCAAATCACTCAAATAGTGGTAGGGATGATAAAACGTGGTGGGTGTGGTCCAAACATTCAGTGCCGAAAATTTGGAAGGTCATACGGGGGTCATTCAAGGTAAATCCACTAAAACATGTGGTAGGTTGAAGAAATATTGGTGGGTTTGTGGTCAAACCTTCAGTACCAAAAATTTTGAGTCAGTGGGGGCCACCCAATGTTCAAATCCACTTATCTGTGGATGAGAGTGAAACATTGGTGAGGGTGGTCATCATTCAGTGCCAAAAAATGTGAAGGTCGTGTGGGGTCATTTAATGTCCAAATTACTAATAATGTGGTAGGAGGATGAAACTTGGTGGGTGTGGTCAACACTTTAGTGTTGACCACTTGGAAGGTCATGGGGGTCATCCGAGGTTAAATCACTTAAATGTGGGTAGGAGGATGAAACATGGTGGGCCATCACCATCTTCCCTGATGAATCTTAAAATGTGTCTTCTGTCTCTTTGAGTACTGCACTGGGCGGTGGGACCTTTGTGGTTCGCAGAACCGCCTTGTAAATATTACGAAGAAGAATGACCTGCCGGTTCGTGGGCTTGCATCTACTAGGGCTTCTCTATTAATCCAAAGGTCATGGGTTCGATTCCTCCTTTAGGCACAAAACTTTTGTAATTTATTATGCTATATTTTTGGAGTGATATCAAAATGCACCTGTAGAAGGGAGCAATTTGACAATAAAAAAAACATCGTCAGTGATTGACAGAGTGAAGCTGCCCTATGCCGGTCCTGGAACACAAGTTAGGGATGGAATAAGTCCTCAAAATGTGAGCTCGTAAAGCATTAAAGCCACATTGTTTGAAGAGTGCCCCCAACTTTTCAAAAAATTTTAGAATTTTTACAGAGGTTGGCATTGGAAACAGGCTAGTAAACTATACCTGTGAATGGTTAAGTTCGTAAATGTAATGCGTCGCAACAAGGAATTTTTGTAATTAGGAAAATTTACTATCAGAGTATCCGATATATTTCAACGGCTGCTGAAACCGGCCTCCAATATGAAAATAGCACGGGGAAATAGGCCCATGTACGTGTCTACGGCTCATCCAGTAGTTTTATTGGTTCAGGCCTGTCAGTTAAGAGGGTCATTTTCTTGACGGTTGAACTATTTCATAATGGACAGACATCAGACTTAGCATTTCCAGCTCTGCCGGGTACAGGGGGGATCCAAAATTTTAATTACAAAATCGCTGATTTTATGATAAATACACCATTTTGGAGCATTCTCGTTGCACAAGTGTTAGTTCCAGAACATTATCAAAATTAACTGTGCAAGTCATATCTGAAAATGTTTAAAAATTGGGGCGCTCTTCAAATAAAATGTGCGGTGGGTTGCTTTTAAGTCACCTATTCAGTACTGATGTGTACGCAGATTTTGGAGCAGCGGTCAGCAAATGGTCATTTACAAATATTTTGACCAAAATCCTCCAACCGGCTTCAAAATGTTACTTGGGGCAAACACAGGCACTGCTTTCCAATGATGACCCAGGGTCCAAACATTTTTGCTTCTCCCCCCAACTTTTATAGAAAGGGTGCATAGTTTTTGGGGCTTACTTCTACTTTTGCACAATGAAACAGGCTCGGTGCACCTTGATTGTGCAGGCTTTTTATTATGTCACAAAGGTGTAATGTTACAAGAACGGATAAAGTGTTGTGTTAATCAATCGGGTGGCACTGAGCCTCTGTTTCATTTAGGCAGTTAAGCTTTTTTTTGGGTGGTATCTTATAACATCTGAATAATAACTGTGCTCTATCTTTTTTCACATCTTTTGAAATAAAAACAACTTAGTCATCAAAATTACACTATATACAAGTTCAAGCTAATTCATAAAAACATTTAGCAAATTATTCATAATTGGCCCTTTCCTGTTGTTGCAGGAAGGGCAGGTTGTCATCACCAACACTCAACCTGCCAAAGTGCATAGAGTGGGAGCAAGACCGGAGGTCAAACATCAGCGTTCATTCAATCCCCACCCGCCACTCACCAGAGAAGGTTTAGGGACCAATTCTTCGGGTCAGTTTGTGACCCTAAAAACAGGTAAATTTTTGTGGGCCGCTAGCTCTAGCTGGCAGGACCACTTAGAATCCGTTGTGCGTGTATGTTAGGTGTGGATTGTGTGTGGTGGGTCACAAATTGTTAATTTTTTTTTTAAATTGACCCAACTTGAAAAGTTTAACCAGATGGAACCAAATTCTGTCATAGGTGCACAATGGGATCCCATATATGTTGATGGGTCAAAGGTCATGTTGAAAAATGGCGCTTAAAATGTAAGAATTGCAAGCTAAATTGAAGGGTTTCAATTGGCAACCAAACTTTTGTCATGGTGCACCATGCGATCCCCATATTTGATGAGATCAAAAGGTCACGTGCCAGGAGCAAAGGTCATGGGGCGGCCCACAGCTTAGATTATTTGAATATAGCTGGAGCTGGTTGCGACAAAGCCGGAACCGCGCAATTCTAGTTACTTTATATTTTTGGAGGAGTCACAAGAAAAAATTTTACTTTCTCTGATACCAAAAATTCAACTTTCATGGTGTAAATAGGGGGTGGAGCGGAAGTGAAGGGACAAGATTGTTGAATGGGGTGACCCACCTCTAACATGTCCCTCTAAAATACAAATGCCAAAAGACAACCAAATTTTAGGCAAGATCCAACAAAGCTAAATCCTGCCTATTGATTCAATTGATTTGAGCAACAGCCCAATATCTAACCGAGGCTGAACATATTTCTTGCAAGGTATTTAACGCTGTTAATCCACAATCACTCAGCATTAGAGAGTTTTTCCCAAATACCTTGTGATACATGTAAGGTGTTTAAAGGTGCAACAAGGAGATTTCCACATAAAGATTCCCTAAAATGTGAAAATTCTGATTTTTTGCACTGGGGTAAAGCTTTCTAACAAAATACATCCCCATTCTGGACAGGATTAAGCTAAAGAATTATTTCTTTAGTACAAAAAATTGTGAAATTTCTAATTTTCTAAAGGGAGCAAATGGGAAAAATTTTGGCTGAGAGGATTTATATTAAAATATAAGGATTATAAAAATAGCTTTTGTTTTCACTTTTAAGAAATGCTGTTCTAAATACAACAGGTAAGAGTTCTATTAATATATCTAATACAGGGACGTTTCAATAAAAGTGTAACACTCGGGAAAAATTGCTTGTTTTAGGCATGAAATCGTGTTTAATTTATACAAATTTGATGTCACAATTCAAGATATAAAGGACCCCTCTTTCCAGTACAATGTACCCCATCACGATAGCTTTTGTCAAGCTGGACTATACGCAATTGTTTGCAGGTAAGAGAATCCACTCTGTGGCAACTTTTCAATAACGCGATAGAAACATGTTTCTGAATAACATTATTGTCCCCGCCGGACGGAAGTTTTTGGGAGGGGACTATAAAATCGGCTCCGTCCGTATGTCCGAGTATGTCGTATGTATGTCCGTATGTGATTGTATGTTCGTGATGAAAATGTTAAACCGGAACATTTGGTCATATTTTTTTTTGGATGAGATAGAGTAGCCTAACTTGGATCGATTATTGTAGGTGGGGAAAAACCCCCTACTAACCATGTAATCATCCCCCAGGTTCCTCCTGGGTCTGTCAGAGGGGGGGGGAAAAGGTCAAGGGAAAAGGTCAAAATTACACCAGAAATGTCAACATTGGACCATATTGTGGACTATTTTATCTGGAGTTCCATGAGGGCTACATGATGTAACTTGGTGGAAAGAAGGGGTGATTGAGTCTTCGACCTTATTAGATTTGGGTGGTAAAAATATTGTTTTTTTTTTTTTTTTGGCATAATTAAATATCTAATTTGCATAATTTATGAAAATTTGCCCCGGGGGGGGGGGGAGCAGGCTGTGTAACCAGTTTTCTGGAGTTCTGTAAGGCGTATAATGATGTCAATTGGTGGAATGAAGTGGCTGGTTTCGACCTGATTAGATTTTGGGGTATTTCGGGCAAATTAAATATGCAAATGAGCTAATGATAGCACTGACTCAATCCTTAACATAAACAACGTCAATGCTAGGTGGAGGGGGAAAAGATACCACAACAAAGGGGGGGGGGCAAAAGGATTAACATATGTTGTAACCCATGTTTCATTGGGAAAAGGATTCTTTTTAGTTTTGGTTGGTACACGTGCGTCAGTTTTGGGTGCCAGGCCTGTTTACATTTCTTGAAAATGTGGAAAATACGGTGTTTTGCCCCTTTCTAGACCTCGTTTGGGTCCCAATTTAATATGTGTCCATGGATTTTCAAAAAATAGTGTTGCCACATTGAATAAATTATCATTTTTTACTTAATTTAGTGAATTTTCAGGGATTTTTGCCTGATGAATTTTACGATTTCTTGAGTTAGTAACCAACAGGGTAACAATTTCTTCGAGCTAGTGGTGGCCAAAAATAAGGGTGGACTGGTGCAGTTATAGTCATCACTTAGTGATCGTGTATTCGGCGGGGAAGATATTTTACGCATCGCGTAAATACGAGTTCGCCTTGTCAAAACAATAGCACTGAAAAGGTAAAATGTGTGAAAAACTTGTGTAAATAAATTTGATTTTGCACCATCAATAGCACTGGTGTTTAGTGCCTTGTTCTTATGATATCAAGTATGTAACCATCCTATTCATGCAAGAAAGCGCATTCCTCCTGATCTTTAGCCAATTCTTTCAGATGGATGTTGGGGCCTGAATAAGAAACATGGCCAGCAGGAACTGGGCAACAGTTTCAGTTTACTCTCGATGAGCGAGTGTTCATGGTGTTGCAGTATCATGAAACGCGAACGCTGCCGAAGTCATCAGGGACAATTACAAGTTGACAGTTCGGGTAGAAACAAAAATTACCTTTTCGTCAAACGGTGACAAGGAACTATCAGAAGTATGTTAACTATGACACCAGTCACAACTTGACTCTGGTAATTCAGGAAGGACCAAAAACTGCAAAGAAACACGCGAATCTAGACCAGAGTTACGGCGTGCTCTCCAGAAGAATAACACCATCTCCCGCCAAGACACAACCCTTAGCAGACATCCAACAGATCATCATTCAATAAGAATCACCCGCTTAAAGATTTGCAGTGGCATCCGCTACGTCATGGAAAACAGGCATCCTAGAGGACGAGATGACCAAACGCAAGGCTTCATTACTGTCACTTGCTAGTTAAACAGCAACCACGGTTCTTGTCAGATGCCTTGATTGGGGAACGAAGCCACTTTTCCGATGAATGCCAGGGTTGAAACATCTCGAAATGTGCGACGTTACGCCCCAGAGCCAAACTCCTGATGACTGGACTTATTAAAGACCAGGAAGCAGAGAGAACCGCCTTGTTGGAAAAATTGGCATGATGGGCAAAGGACAATTGTCGGCCCGCTTTCCTCAGAGAAAACATGAATGGACAAAGGTACCTTTGATATGGTTAAAGCAATTAGCGGTGCCTCATCGTTACGTAAAAACGGCCGGATCAGCTGAAACGTTAGATGGCTCCATTGAGGAGAGTGTGGTGGGTCAAGATGGTGCAGCATTGAGCAATAAAAACATCAGTCATGATTGAACAAGTGAAGCTGCCCTATGATGTCCTGGAACACAAGTTAAGATGGAATAATCCCAAAATGTGAGCTCTAAGCAATATGCCCTTTTTTGAAAGAGTGCCCCCCATTTTTTCAAAATTTTGAGATTTTACCGTTGCATTGGTTAAAGGCTAGTAAACATACCTGTGAAGGGTTCAGTTCGTAATATGTCTATGCGTCGCAAACGAGGGAATTTTGTATTATAATAAGTTCATATACAGAGGTATCCGATAATAATTCAACGGCTGCTGGAAACGGCCTTCCAAATGAACTAGCCGAATAGCGCCATGTAACTGTCTACGCTCATCCAGTAGTTTTATTGGTTCATCAGGTCATGGCAATTACGAGGGTCATTTTCTTGATGTTGCACTACTTTCATCATGGACAGACATCACTTTATGCATTTCCAGCTCTGCCGTAAGTACATTCTGGGATTCCAAATTCTAATTACAAAATCGCTTATTTTATGATAAATACACCATTTTTTAGGCATTCTCTTTCACATTGTAGTTTCCTAGACAATTATCAATAACTGGTGCAAAAATAATCAAATTTTAAAAATTGGGGCGCTCTTCAAAAAAAATGTGCTGTTATTGCTTTTAAGTCACCTATTCAGTACCTTGATGTGTACGCAGATTTTGGATCAGCGGTCAGCAATGTCATTTCAAATCTTGACCAAAATCCTCCAACCGCTTCAAATGTTCTTGGGGGGCAACACTGCCTTGCTTTCCAATGAGGCCCAGGGTCCAGACATTCTTTGCTTCTCTACCCCCCAACTTTATAAAAGGGTGCATAGTTTTGGGTGCTTACTCTACTTTGGCACAATGGAAACAGGCTCGGTGCACCCTTGATTTTTGCTGCTTTATTTGTTCACAAAGGTGTATGTATACAAGACGGAATAAAGTGTGGTACTCCAATCGTGGCACTGAGCCTGTTTCATTTAGGCAGTAAGCTTTTTTTTGGGTGTGTATCTTATAACATATCCTGGATCATGTATCTGGCTCTTACTTTTTTTCACATCTTTTGAATAAACAATTAGTCATCAAAATAATATATACACTGTTCAGCTAATTCATAAACAGTTAGGCAAATTTCATAATTGGGCCCTTTCCTGTTGTAGGAGCAGGTTCATCAACCAACACTCAACCTGCCAAGTGCATAGAGTGGGAAGCACAGACCTAGGCTAGGTCAAACATCATCTTCATTCTCCCCCACCCCACTACAGAAAGGTTTAGGCCATTCTTCGGCCACAGTTTGTGACCTAAAACGTACATTTTTTGGGGGCCGCCAGCAAGCTGCAGGACCATTAGCAATCCGTTGTTCGTTTGGTATGTGGGATGTGTGTGTGTGTGAAATCACAATTGTTAATTTTTTTTTTAAATGACTCAATTGAAAAGTTTTAACGTCATTGGAACCAAACTTCTGTCATAGGCACACAATGGTATCCTCATATGTTGATGAGGTCAAAGGTCATGTTGAAAAAGGGCTTAAAATGTAATTGAGCTAAATTGAAGTTCATTGGAACCAAACTTCTGCAATAGGTGCACCATGCGAACCCTCATGTTGATGAGATCAAGGTCACGGTGCCAGGGTCAAAGGTCATGGGCGGCCCACAGCTTATATTCTTTCAAGTATTGTCAGCGCGAAAGCCGAGAACCCGAAATTCTAGTTACTTTATATTTTTTGATTGGAGTCACCAGAGAAAATTTAGCTTTCTTCTGATACAAAATCTCACTTTCATGTTGGTAACTCGGGGGTGGAGCCGAAAAGGACAAGATTGTTGACTGGGTTTACCCACCTCTAAATGGTCCCCAAACTACCAATAATGCAAAGAAAACGCATTTTAGGCAATATCCACAAACTAAAATTCCTGCTATTTGATTATGGATTTGAGCACATCCATCTCTCACCGAGGCTGCAACATATTTCGCAAGGTTTTTTAAACCTGTTATCCACAATCATCAG
>JAMKCH010042419.1:22500-92976 GCA_023653785.1 Ophioderma brevispina | reverse complement strand
TGCTCATCATATCAAAAAGAGAATTCCACTTTTGTAACACACCACTGAAATCAATGGTCTGGTTGGGTCACCTGGCATCAAAACATCATTCAATTCCTGCCTTATTTTCCCCAAAACCACATATTTGGACTCATGGTTATTTAGGGGATGACGGACCAATATGAATAACAATTTAGATCTATGGGGGGGGGGGGGGGTCAAAATTTTGAAAGTGCTGTTGTAAGATGAGCATCAACTAAGTAACCACAAAAAGTGTTCAAAACTGTGTCAAAACATTTTTTAAAAAAAAGGCAAAACTCTATTTACACGAAGCATAAAATAGTCTCGGATGAATGTGCGATCACTAACATGCGATAATGTAAGTACAATGTTATGAAGTCTACATATGAAAAACCACCCGTCCTCCCCGACACCCCACCATCCACCCACCAATAACACCTACCCGTCCCCCTACCCAACACGTGACCCCACCCAACCTTACCCGCCCGGACACCCCAAACCCCCTTTCCCCTAGACAACCCACCAATGTTAGCAGAGTAGTCTTTCATGTAGTGAAGGAATATGTACTGTTCTACATGATACAGTAATTATGCATATTTAATTAGATCATTGCAGAAAAAAATGCCCCTTAACAGGCCCACCAATTACAATTCACACAATAAAACTTTATTATTTAAAAAAAAAAAAAAAAGGGGGGATTGTATAGAAGAATTGGGTTTCCATAGCAAAGGCATTTTGTATCTCCGCTGGACCCATTCATTTTAACGATTTAGAGCAATATAGGGCCTATTAATTAGCTCATTTGCATACCTGGCCACATATAGCAACACTTTCACATGCAAGAAAGAAGATGCACACCATGATAGACTTTCATGCAGTTGAAGGAATTTTGCGTATACGATGTTACCGTTCAATTAACGATTGTGATATATAATTGTAATCGTAATTGCCCAAAAATAAGTCCAAAATTAATCAGTCGAGGAACTCTTCAACCCACTTCATCACCAAGTTACATCATGATACACCTACGAACTCCAATAACTGGTATACAAGGCCTTGTGGGGAAAATTTTTCTAAATTATGAAAAATCCCAGTTATATTTATATTTGTGTTTCCTTAGCAACCTCCATTGTGCTACTTCAGATGCCTTATATGACGAGAGAAGGAAGATTATGTGCAGACAATATCAGATTAGACATGTGGCTAAGTCCTTTAGGATGAAGGATAACCTTTGCAGTTTCTCCTGATTTTGCAAGGATTGTAACCATTACTAGCCCGAATTTGGACCAAAATGAATGAAAAATGGGGCTAATTTGCACGCTTTGTGTGCATTGCTTCCATTAGCAGTGCTGAAGGAGGGTCGCGGGGAAGACTCAATAATTTTGCATCCTTGGCCGACGGCCTCCTCAGTATGCAACTGCATCTTTTATTCATTTGGAGGGGAAACATAATCATAAAATTTGAAACTGAGCATCATCAAAACCTCTAAAAGTATATTAACCAGTTGATATTAAAATGAAATATTTGCATAAAGTGTGAAAATTAATAGATGTATGAGAATAGTATACTGCTTTTAGCTAAATTAGCCACATAGCATGTAGAGTATTGTACTGATAGCAAAAAAAAATTGTCAGGTAAGACCCAGAGGTATGCCTCACCTTTACTAAGTGCTTCTTCTACACACGGGCCCCATACTCAATAAATCCTCCAGTGTGTTTCTGCTGAGGCTCTGAGTGGTTATAGACAAGTGCCTTCTGCAACTTGATGCGAGACTCCAGAATACTATCCCATAATCCTGCATGAAAAACAAATTTGAGTAATACAAATTGTCATGTCACAAGTAACACTGCACAAGCTTTTGAGTTTGGAAACCCCCAGTTGTTGGTTCACCCACTGTGCCAAGTTTCCTGGATATATGTCCCATTCAAATTTACTCCAAACTACTGTTTTTTAAGCATACAAAAATCCATTTTGGGCAGGTCAGACTGTCATCAGACTGATCGGAAAATTTCCTGATTGGCTGCTCATTTCGGGCCGTTTTATATTATTTAAATTTACCGTCTCAGCGTTTTTTTTGGGGGGTCTCAATAGGCTAGTTTATCCTTATGTTTTTCCAGACAGTAAAGTTTAAAGTCCTGACATAGATTTTGTGTGGGGGAGGGTTGGTAAAAATTATTTTTAGTAAAAAACTCCAAAATATTTTCATGTTTTTGGACAATAATGCACATTACATTTATATTAACTCATTACCTGGGCACGGGGGCTAAATTATACCTTTTTACAGTGCGCATGATAAGTTACATCTCACTTTGGTAATTTGCTAGATGGCAAGTTGTGATTCCGCGTCCAAATTTGAACAAACCCCTCATACAAGGTTTATTTTTTAGTAAAAATATGATTTTCACAGTGTTTGAAGAAATCAAAAATAAACCCACAGATATCAAAGAATGACACTTGATACATGATTTGGATTATACATTCAACTACTACTTCCTGTCAATTAACAAATAATTGCAGGTAAACACTTTACGTAAAAAATGTTGTTTTAACACAGATCAATGGAATTGGACCATAGATGGCACCAAATACAAGCCATGACCTTTGTCCGGTCTTGCATAATTATTCTGATTTTAAACAGACGAAGCTCTTGGACACCTTCCTTATACAATTGTCAAATTGTCTGCCACTCCTTAAAACGTTCAAAATAAAGAAACCATTGCACAAGGTCCAAACAGTTGTGATTTAAGGGATTAGCAGCGAAAATGAGAGAACCGAAAAAATGTGGAAATGCGATGTAAATGTAGGGAAAATATAATTTTAATTCACAGGGAGATTGTGATTGGAAATAAGTGGTTCTCAAACCACTGAGGCGCCTGCCATAGCAGTTGCAATTTGACAGGTATCAATTGTTAACTACATTGACCATACAACTATTTGTAGTTATTTGTCCTTAGATTACCCTACGACCTAATGACATTCACAATTTCGGTTTAGAAATGTTGACCACATCCACAAAGTTTCATTACCTACCACATGTTGAAGTTAGTGACCTTGAATAACCCCGACCTTGAAATGACTTTCAAAATTTTCAGCAATGAATGCCTACTACATCCATCAGTTTTCATGACAATACTCCCATGTGTATGGATTTGACCTGATGACCCCCATGACCTGGAATGACCATCAAATTTTGGCACTGAATGTTGACCACCCCACCAAGTTCATCCATCCTACCACCTACTTTGTGGTTTTTACCTTGAATGACCCGACATGACGTCAAATTTTTCGGCACTGAATGTTGACACACCCCAGTTTCATCATCTACCACAATTGACAAGATCTATAGCAATTTACATTCCATTTGACCTTGAATAACCCCGCATGACCTTGAAATGACCCTTCAAATTTTCGGCACTGAATGTTAACCACACCCACCAAGTTCATCATCCTGCCACAATTGCCAATACTTATAGCAATTTAATCCCATTTTTGACCGCATTTGACCTTTGACCATGCCACATGCCGCCCCTTCTGACCTCACTCCACCATCTCTTGGGTGACCTCTATGGTGCGAAGATGGACACCCATACTTGCTTAGTCAAAATAAATCGTGTTTAACAAGGGTTATAACAATATATCCTATTTTACCAAATTTGACCCTATTTTTGACCATATTTGACCTTTGACCTATGTCACCTGACCCACTTTACATCCCAGCCCATGCCTACTTGAGATGCATCTTATGTTGCGAAGATGGACATCCCCACTTGCTTAGATCCAGAGATATGGCGTGGGACACACACACTCACGCACAGCACGCAACGACGGCAGGCATTTCTATACTCCCCTTTGCAACCTAAGTTGGCGGGGGACCAAGGGACCAAAAATCAGGATAAGTGTGTACAATTCCATCATACCTGTTTTAATGTACAAACAACCACCAATAGTGAAAAAAAATGAAGTATTTTGAGAAATCTGTCAATACGTCTCCCGCAAATGACATACAGCGACGGCGTCTCCAATCTACACTAAACAGCTGATTGTGTTTTACAACAGTACAGAATAAACAAAGATCAATAATGTTTGTTTTTTGAGGTCCACTACATTGGATCAGATGCACAATATCACGCTGAAATCTGTGAATATTCACTGGGAAAGGCTTTTTGATCTCAAGTCGGAATTTTTTGATAGACCCGTCTAAGAATTTACAGAATCGGTTAAAAAGTCCTGCCTTGTCTTTTATACAGATTTGTGGAAACTTCTAGGAGGGGTTCCTCATCGTGAGTGTCTAAAGCCATGGATATGGATAATGGATATGTCTTTTATACACGATTTCAAGTCCATACCACATACGGTTTATGTTGCATATCCAGCAAGTAACACAATATAACAAATATGAATTTTGACAATTTTTTTGATGTTCGGATTACAAAATCGCTACTAATCCTCTTTAAGTGGAAACTATGTCCCTTGCAACACATTTTTTAGGCTAAATTTGAAACACAATTGAGCTAAAGCAACAGCAATATACACAGAATATACTACGAACTCTTAACACACAACCACTGGCAATAAGAGAGCCAACAACCAGCTAAATCACTCCCCATTTGGGAATTGTGCTGACTCTAATTAGGGTGAATTTGGAGATTTATAAGCCACAGCCTTACCCACCTGAGCCTTGGTTGCCTGCCCTCGCTGAGCTCCTCCTTGCGGGCTTCCTTGAGAAAATGGTTTCACAGAGGAATCTTCCTCAGAGAAACCAGTGTCTGGATCCTCATCGTTCAAGTTCTTCCATCCAGATTCCACATCTTTTTTTTTCTTCATTCTTCTTCCTCCTGTCCTGCCTCCTCCCCCTCTCCTCCTCCTCATCGATCATCGTCAATCGCATAAGCTCCTGGTTTTTAAGTGTTTTACTCCTTGCTGTTGGAACAAAGGCAAAATTATTTAAAACACATTTGTTAAGACTTAAGCCATGCATATTCACTGAAACATTATTTTACTTAAATTCGTAAATAGATTATCTGGGTGAATAAATATAAATTTATATTATGGACACTAAGAAACTTTTCAAAATTTTGGTACCTGATTCTGCACTGCAGCACATACATACATGCTTTGGTAAAAATGGTGCCCTCAATTCATCTTTGTCTTTCTGAAAATGCAAGTTACATTGTAAGCATACAAACTTCCTACAAAACATACCAGATACTGTACCTTCTGTTTCATCTTCGCTGTGTCATCATCATCATTATAATTGTCGTCATCTTCATCATCATCATCATCTTCAGATGATTCTCTGTCAGATCACTTTCCTCCTTCTAACGCTCATAGATCTTCTGAATGATCCATGAGTTGTCATTGTTGACATCGATCCTTTGATCTTCCTTCTCATCCTCATCCACACATTGTCATCATCATCATCATCGCTACCACCAGCATCACTGGAGTTCCTTCACTGTCAGAGTCTGTAGTAAAGATAAAAACAGTTAATCGTGTGAGTCAACAAGGTCATAAGTACAATAGCGGCCATTTGTCAGAAGATCCCATCAAGCATACTATTATGCCAAGTCTTTACTTTGGTCAGTGGCTCTTGAAATGGAACTTCAGGGGGGACGGTGTAGAATGAAGTACCATTTCAAGAGGCACTGACTCAAGGCACAAGATAAAATGAGTTGTCCTATACATGGCAGATACAGGTGTATCACCTGGCAGCTATTACACTTACGTCCTTGTTGCACTTGCATGCAGACTTGATTTCAAATTGAAGTAGGCGAAAAGGTATGCAAAATGTTATTCATTTATAACAGTAAATCACAGGATACAGAGTAGGGTTCCAAAGGGTAATGTACATATATTATGCCCAGTGGAGTACCGGGAGGCCAAAGTCGACCCAGAGGGGTAAATTTCAGTCGTCCCACCAGAGAGGGGCAAAATTTGTAAATCATCCTGGTGATTTCCTCCCTCAATTAGGTCTGAATTAACAAAATGCGCGCGTTAGAAGCTGGAAAATGTTGAATTTACTCAATTTTCCCCAAATTTGGCCTCAATTGGTTGAAATCCCGAAAAAGCGGGATAAAAATGCACATTGTGAGCCCATAGCGTCCCGCTTTTTTCGAGCAGGAGGGGGGCAACTTGCCCCCTCTGCCCCCACGGTCGGACGCCACTGACTAGCCATAATTTTAAGAGTACATGTCCAACTACACAGACTTCACATGTCCTTAGTTTGCAGTTTCACTCCATTTAATTTACTATAATACCTCATGGTTTAGAACATGATATGGGTAGTAGTAGGTCTGACCAGATTACAAGTACCTTTGGCCAGTTGAGGAACATTTTTGTACTACCCCCTTTCAGTGACAGTAATTAGAAGTTCATAGGTCAAGGGTCAGGAAACATTTATAGGGTTTCAATTTGTTAATTCTTGGTTAATAATCCAATTCAAGGTTGTCAGAGAGAAAGAGATTCTCTTTTGGCAATAAGAAGTGGCTGATGAAAACCCATTTACTTGGGTGCTATATTTGTTGAAGCAATTAAAGGTCCATGGCCCCGATTGCCAATAGCCTGGTCCCCAGAAGCCCCAGATTTTACCGGAAGTGGTCAACATATTGGTTCAGAAGAAAGCTACTATTTTTCTTTCATTTACCTGTGAATGAAATCGTAGAGCCAAAGATGTTTCGGTTTGGAATATGAGCGCTTCTCTTGGCGTATCCACAAGTCATTGGTAATGTGTGTGGTGTCAGGATTATCACTGTGTATTAGCTGATCCGGGGCCGCGTGTATCCATGAGACGGACGCTCCTAACATGGCACGCATTTTGAGACTGGGGCGGATTGGGAACAGGCAGGGGATTTCCCCCTACTCTTATTCGAAATAATGCGCTGATGCACAGTACTAGTTGGCTCTCTGTACACGGGAACGACGTTTTAACGACCCCTCCGAAGGATGGGATGCTTCATGATTCATTTGCCCAACTTCCAAGTGAACCCTGGAGGAGGGCGGCTTCTGTATCTATCAATAGCTCGTATAGCAGATCAAATCCAGAATTGAGCACCGAATAAATCCCAGCAAGTGACCCCACCGGGGATTCGAACCCGGGATTTTGTGGTATAAAATTTGCGCCACAGGCAAGCACCCTGAACTGCTGGCCACGCTTCCACATGAGCTAAAATATGCGATATTTTGGTCACCCCAATTATAATTTACACAGTACTCAATGGCGGGCTTACTAGAATTCCGTTTTTAGCTCTCACATCAAAACAAAAACTGATTGAAATATCGGCGCAAACTTACAGATGGGGGTTTTGGAAGTGAGGGCACGTTATCAGATGAAAACTTCATATCCTCAAATCGGGGCCATCCCCCTTTAATATCATAGGTTTACTAAGGATGAAGTCAAAGGTCAAAGTCTTTAAAGGTCAAAACACAAAGACAGTGCCTGTACCCAAGTAGATCTGACTTCGAGTTGGAGGAGCGGATCTAGGAGGGGGGGATGGGGGAGTGCGCCTCCCGGTAATTCTGCAAAATTTTCACAATCAAGAACATTTGGAACAAGTTTCAGCCTTCAGGCCCCCGGTAATTTTGACATTTTTCAAATCCTGGATCCGCCCCTGTTGTGCCACCATAAAGTGGCATTTCATGGACACCAAGTGACAATCTGCACTGTATCATTGGTGAATAATCCAAGTCAAGTATAATGAATCTTCTGATCTGTCCGAGTCAGGATCTGTGTTAAGTAGAAATGATGCATCTGAAAGCATGATTATAGAATGAATGGTTGTTGGTCTTCAAGGCATGAGCTTTCTTCCCCCCCCCCCCCCACCACAGGTCATCTGCTAAATACACAAACAAAACATCATAAGTCCAATACATGCTTGGCAGTTAATTACCTGAATCTCCTAGCCAATCATCTCTTGAGGTGGTTTGCCCAGCATAGCGCCGATCTCCTTCTGATAATGGCAGACTCGTCAGCTTTCGCAGATGGCTTCGCTGCTGTCCACCGGTCTCCTCCGAGCTGTCTTCGTCAAAATCTACCAGCTTTGCTTCTGTGTCTGAATTTAAATAGAATGCTTTCAGGTTAATAGTAGTGCTACAAGTCTAGGTTTTAAATTGAGCAGTCAAAACTTGAGATCCTTGAACCTGGGTTAGAAGTAAGCCCAGATTCGCTTCAGCAGTTTCATTGTTTTAGTGCAGTGAAGCTGAACCCTTGCTAAAGCTAGCAACGACATAGGCAATTCTGGCTGGAACCTGTCCTTGATTTCTACATATCTCGCCTCTAGGCTGTTTTTCAATGAAACTGTAAACTGATATCGGCTGGTCTGCCCACAAAAGTGTGTTGGCTGCATGTCAAAACTAGCCAATCTTTACCGCTAAAATCCTTGGGGGTACGATGCCCAGGAAATGGCCTAGCACGTTTCCAGGCAAGGGGTTAAGGTAGGATTATCAGCTACGTTGGCCTGGATAGATTTTGTTGAAACTTGATTGGGATGTGGGTATTGGTGACAGAAACATGCACACCAATTTTCAATTTTTGGTAAACCACAAAAATGAGTTTTCTCTTTATCTTCAGAAATATATGCATTTGGAGGCTCAGAACAACCACCCCTCATACACATACAGATTATATTTGCTTTCTTACCAATATTTCCTTGCGTGAAAATCACAGTCGTTGAGCCTAGAGCCATAAACGAAACCATGGCGAACAGACTGAAAAGGCGATTTGTAGTTCCAGCCAGATCGACTCAAATCATTCAGTAAGGAAATCTGCAATCTGCCCTACAGGGGCTTGGGTCGGAGAAACCCCTCTCGCCCGGCACCTCCTGAAGTAGGGAGCCAGATGCACAGAGTATGTTCTGCAGGTCAATGCTATCCTCCCTCGGGCAGCGAGATAGGCAGCTTAGTCCTCCTGACAACGTTGTCGGACAAGGGCCAGGCAGTTAGCCATCCCCAGCTGGACGCCCCTAGGCCCCGGCTGCCGGAGGAGATCCGGGACCTCAGGTAGCAGCCAAGGAACGCTCATGAGGAGGTCCACCAGTGGTGTTGGGGCCAAAACAGGGCTATTAGAATGATGTTGCAATCCTCCTCCGAGACTTTGTGGACTACCCTCTGGATGAGAGAGGAGAGAGATTGGAATGGAAAGCATAAGCCATCATTCCAGCCCAGCTGATAGAGCATCGACGGTGTACCCACCTGGATTGCTGAACCGGGTACAATACACCAGAAGCTGACAACTGGTCTGTGAGGCAAAAAGATCTATCGACAGATGGAAGACCTGAGCGAAGATTGTGTGAACGATTTGCAGAGAAAGAGTCCACTCCGTGGGGCTTGCCGTCCAGCTCCTGGACAAATCGTCCGCCAGGATATTGGTTACCCCGGCAATATGCCTCGCCACCAGCATCTTGAGGCCTGTTCCTCCAAGAGGTGACCTCCACAATCCGCATGTCCTTTTTGGGCAAAATTTTCAAAATATATGGGGTCTTTGGGTGACAACAATGTTGAAAAAACGGGGTCTTAATAGCCTTACATATGTATCACTTCCAAGATGGGAGTGCCCCCCACCCAGGGCAGGAGTGCAAGACTGCTTCAACTTCTTGTCCTTCTTTGGCTTAAACTTACCCTTGGAAGTGAGTGGTGTCAGCTTCTCTTGAAGCGTGTGCTCATCTTGGTGACTCTAATTGCAGCCTGCTCCGCAACGTTACTAAACTCACCACCAAAGAGGTAGTCTGGGCCACAGAGACCATACACAAATACGCGGACAGATCGTGATTAAAGGTACTGCAGAGAGTTACATGCGTTGTCGCAGCGCAGTGCCACAAGTCACATGGCTAGGGCCATAAACTCCTCAAGTTGGTGCCTAGCTAGTGTAGCCACCAGCGACATCGTCCCGAAGGGAGAGGGGCCCCAAGCACGACTCACCACTAAGCCACCAAGGTAGTTAGTGACCAGAAGGGAGAGAGCAGCAAGCCTAACCGAAGTCTGAATCAACCAGCTTGAGCTCCTCCTCCCAAAAGGGAGAATAACTCCACGGAGAAGATTTAGAACCAGTCTGCCGGAGAAGCTTGTCAATATCTTCATCCATAGTAGGAACCTACAATAACTTGGTATAATCCTCAGGCGAGACACACAAGATATTGTTGATACCACGTGCGTATCTTCCCAAGCCCGATTGTTTTCCGCTGGTAAGGTGAGTGAAGGCACCGAATGCGATGGTTTAGTATCCAATCCACCCAGGCACAGACACCCTCAAGGCTCCCTTGTGCACCATCATCGAACATGAGCTTCAAGCACGAAGACATAGCCTTGACGATGCACATCAGTGGGGAAAGCGGACGGAACTGAAGATTTACCCACTGCAGAGAAGATACCAGAACACTGCGTTCATCGCTGACCTCTTCCTCTTTAGCCACATCATCAATGATCTCTTCCTCGTTAGCCTCATCATCCCCTTCCTCTTATTCCTCACCATCAGACCTTGAGTCGGATACAGGTGAATGTAATGATGTGGTAGACGTCTGCGACAGTGTTGGAGCAGCTCCAAGCATCGGCTGTTGGGATGCAGCAGTGGAAACCTGGTCATGGGTGCTTACATTAGGCCTAGCCTTTGGTGGTAGATATAAAGAGTGTAAGTATCCCTGACTCTGAAAACCTGGTTGGCTTGCATCAAGCCAGTGCACCCAGGGTACACCTGTGGATGATAGCCCCGAGGTATCATGCCAGCGAACCCAGGCGGAGGTACCAGTAGGCCAGAGTGAGACCAATTGGCCTACCCTGTCCGCCATGCCAGCAGAACCTGTTTCATAGGAGTAGCTTGCAGGGAGGGATGCTGAAAAGGTTGTTGCAGGAGCTGAGGCTGATGAACACCCCAGCCATGCTAGGTCTCAATCTTTGTGAATGCCTAAAGGAAGGCGATTAGGATCAACTGATTGAGCCAAGCACAGCTAAATGCCCTGGTAGTGAGCGTAGCAGAAGTGGCAGTATAGGCCTGATGACACACCGGCCTATTAGCCTGGCCAGCCGGTATGTCAAAGGCGGTTGGGTACCCCGCTAACCGAACGACCCCAACATGGTGCGGGTCGCTTGTTAACTGAGTATGGGAAGTTGCACCGCCAGTAGCATCCCTCTGCGAGATGCCTCCAACAGAACTCCCTGTTCACCCAGCTGCCATAACTATATCACAGTAGCCAGGGAAATGCCTTTGGAAACTTCACCCATGCAGCGCCCCTGAGGAGCCCCCAAACTCACTGCCTGAGCTGCCTGATGAATGAGTAGAAGCGATGGACCTACGAGGCCGTAATTCCTGTTCCAGCGCATCAAAATGTGTTTCAGCCAGACCAAATACACATCGAGATGCGCCATATATTCTCTGAAAATGACACACAATGATCATAACAAGAGATCGGATCCTATACAGGATTAGGGATGGACAATAAGGTACATGGTTGTGCCATAGTTAAGCTAACCCAACTATCATCTGGTATTAGAGAACCCAAATTGTATTTCCGGATGATACACCACTCATGACTACCCGAGCAAGTTAGATTGAGCGCGCACCCAAAAAAAGGATAACCAGTGCCATTAGCCAGGAATTTATGTGGGGGGTGCGGACGGTGGTGCGGATTTGCCATAAGTGGACACTTTGCTACCAACCAAATCCAAGGACATGGGGAGGGGTAATTATTCATTCATATGCTCATATGCCATGCTCCTAAAGCCTTGAAACCACAGATCTAGACAAGCGGCAACCTTTTAACATTACAACGCGTACCTTCAACATCATAAACGGACCTTTGTCATTTTTTGGGGGGGATTTGCTCGCACCCCCCGCACCCACCTGCCTACGTCCCTGATGATAAACGCTATAATAAGGTCAAAAATTACGCAGACATGAAAAAAATTAGTCCAGCAGAACTAGTAGATCGTAATTCAGTAACTGCAAGGTCAGACTTAAAGAAATGATCGATAATGACTATTACCCCAAAATCTCCGGAACTGAATACATTCAAAGAACACCATACACATACACACTATAGAACACCAGTGACAGATTGTGTGAAAGTAAAGAATCAACCACATAAAGTGAAAGGTGTATTTACTCAAATTGCTCAATTTTGTTTGCAAAATAACATGCTTTCTATGGCACGCGCACAGGGTGTTATCAATTTTCTGAGTAACTGCCAATGCCTGGTTGCCTTATTTCCTCATCACTCAAATGTCCATGAGGCTAAACTAATTTGGAAGCTATGTCCACCTGGAGTAACTGCAGTCCTGTAGCTCCGTTTTCAGTTTCAGCCGCCCTCCCTGCACCAACTTCAGATTTCATCACCTTACTTTACTCACCTGAGTCGGCGACACCTTCAGGATCTAGACCTTGGGGCAGGGTTGCTAAGCTCGGCGAGCTGTTCAGCAAAACTGGTCTCTTCTTTTTTCACCATATTCGACTTCAATGTTCAAGTCTACATTTGCATGTAGATTTTAGAAACTGAGTGGTGTGTTACAACTTCTGCACCATGTTGAGAAAGGGCAATGAACTTTGCAGACAGTTTCCAAAGCGAGGCTCACTTGATCTCATTTTCAATTTTTTTCCAGTGAAAAATTTACAATTAATCAGAGAAGTCTAAGATATAGCCTTTCCAGATTGTTATTCTCTAATCTTTTATCATGTAATCTATTTACATAAGTTAATTGTAACGTTTTACCATATTTTTCGACTGATTTTGTTTTCAACTTTTTCTACATACAAGGAAATTCTGGCTTCACGTCATGTGAACTTTTCTAGAAACGCTCATCTGTATTGATTGATTGTTTAGTTGGCTGAGCGAAAAATGCGGGAAATCAAAACTGCTAATTTCCATTTCTTTTGTAGCTTTTTTTCTGAGAAGGTTTGCCAAAATGGCAGGCCTTCCAGCAAAGAGAAGAAATCTACAAATATGAGAGCACCATTGACGTTATACAGCATGAACTGGAGCGTCAGACCGGACAAAAGATTTCGACTCGCGTTGGTAGTTTTGTTGAAGAAATAATACAGGTAAATCTCACGTGTTCTTTGATCATCGTGTACTGTGCACGTGTGATCCTAGTTCTGGTAACCAAAACCAGAGGTCAACATTATCTTTTAACACTACTCGTTATCATCTACTGACCTCTAGGTTTTGGTACTTCAGATTTCGGGCAATGTACAATAACGATACAGGCTAAATTTTTGTGAGTGACTCCTTTTCGTTCACTAAAAACTTACCCACATGGACAACGGTTCATACATCGCGCGGCTTTTATTACCGTCGACAATAGAATTGCCAAGCAATTTGCCAACAAGAGATTATCGGTCCGAGTTTAACCCCACGTTCCTTTCCCAATCTGCATGTTGATCAATTCACGTCCACTGGGCCTGTTGCTGCGACCACCGAGCGTGACCGAGCACGAGTGCGTATGGAAATATATAAACCATACCGGCAATTTTGTTCTCATTGTTTTATTCAGCGCAGAGCCAATTTTTGGTACATGGAACCTCGTGTTCAGACGGGGTCTGACACAGAATGAGTCTCCTCCTCCCTGGATCCGCGCCTATGTGTTGTGCATGGAAGAGACAATAAAAGAAAGCTTCGGATAAAAAATGTTCCCCCCGAAACCATTTCATATATACTTTTTTTTAACACAATTTCTCAAACCCTGCGTCAAAATCCCCAGATTTCAAGCACACAAGATGTTTATAATATGCCATCCTCCATTGTTGAAGAGTACTTGAAATTTTGCGCTAATTTTAACCGATGATAATCTTGTGCAAAATACTTGCACAGGATCCGTGCCCTGGTAACTAAATCTTTTATATGGATGTTCACCAACCACTCAGTAAGTCCGCGCGCGGTGCCAATGTCTTCCTCTTCCCCTGTACCCCCGGCCCAGATTGCCTCGGCGCGGTGGCTGTGTAGAGCTCTGCGCAGTCAGTATCGATTTGACATGAGCAGTGTGACACAGCACGCTTGTACCAGTGTACAGTGACCAGGCAAGCCATACTCCCAGGTCCCGACTGCAGTATGCGGTGTGCAGGGCAGTGACGATGATCGAGTAGAAGTCCTTTACACTTGATCACCTATTGTCGACGTACTCAAAGCCCGCGCTGTCTTTAAAAAAACCGCTGGTCCCAAATTCCATACTATAACATGTTATAAAATGCTATTCTATGGCCTTCTGCTCGAGACACTCAGACATCACCGGCAGCTGCTGTCATCATTGAATCGTTATATTCCTTCCGATAAGAGAAATTCAAGGAAAAAAAAGACCTGGCCATCTACTCGATGGACTTTGTTGATGTACTATTTGGATGAATGCGTAGCGACGGGAACTCAGGTAGCTAGATCTACCCCATAGCTATTTGAACTCGAAAAAGTACGTGCTCATTTTGTCTTGTGGAGTGATTGAACATGTATTGGTTCTTATCATTATTGAACCGTGTATCTTTTACCAGTTCGTTTACAAAAATAAATGTCATCCGCCATAATCCGCGCAAAATGTATTTTTGAATTGTTCTTTTATTCGCTATAAAATAGACCACCATAGGCAGTGGCTCATTCTTGACAGTCACTAAATAACATTGGCATAACTAGACCTTTACAAATGGGGTGGGGTGGGGTAGTGGCCGTGGGGTGGGGTTTCTCAGGGGTTTGTTGGGTACCCATGCTCGTTCCAGGGTTTTCTGACGGTGACCCCTAACAGGACCAATGTTCAGTGAAAATATTAACCACTAACGGGACCAATTTGCCGTGAAATTAATACCCCTTGCGGGACCTGTTCAATACGGATAAAAGTATCCCGTTAAAAAATCTAATATACAAGAAAAGACACAAGTGTGCTACTGCAAGGACAAATTACAACATTTGGGTTTATTTTTAATATGTTTAGGTTCATTTTCCATATTTGTATCATGAACCAGTCACAATATCAACTGATTTGACCCCTAGCGGGACTAGAACTTGCAATTATTGTTGAATTTGATTTACCCCTAGCGGTAGGTACCGCATTTGCAGCTAGTCCCTCTTTTTTTGGACCGGGCATTGGGTTACACGACAAAACCAAGCACCCCCACCCCCCCCCCGGGGTAGGGGGAAGGAAGAGAGGTGTGTCAAGAATTTCTGAGGGGGACAATTTGGATCCTTCTTGTATGCATAGGCTTCTACCAATGGTCAGTTCATTGGGGGGAAGGAAGAGGAGTACCGATTTTCTTCCCACAAGGCAATTCTTCCAATACAATTATTTGCACTGGTTGTCACATGAATTATAGTGCCAAAGGAACTCATCCATCTTAAAAGTACCTTTCACTTTTATGATAATATGTTAAAAAGGCAAGCAAGCAAATACACAGCCTTTAATATCCCCATGCCCAATTACCGGCAGTTAGTGTGTCCATTATGTTAGTAATACTTTTTTACACTACATGGCACAAGTAATGACTAAAATTAGGAGCATTCAGAGTTTGTACTGTTCCTTATACTAAAAATAAGCCTACCTGTTATAAATTGCTTTTGATGAAGTCAGGAAAAAGTTCATTTCATTCATCTCCAGGTCGAAATTTTAGATAGGGGGGGCACCGGAGTTTTGCGCGATTTAAAAACGGCAAATGCGCGGGCCCTCGTAGTTTAAAATGCGCGAAAATGCGCGATTTTAAAGTCAAAAATCGCGAAAATGCGCTTCTTATGTTTGCCCTGCTGGTCAACCAGGAACACAAAAAAGTATTTGCAAAAACGATGCTCAAACTTCCAAAGTTGCCATCCTATTTCTTTACTTTTTTCTCGGCTGAAAACTACAGAAGCACATCATTATCACTGTTATTTTTCCCTTATTCCAAATAAACTATTTGAATCAGATGTAGATTGCACTGCCGCGGGCTGAGGCCTTGCATAACATCCACCGAGAATTATTTATTTCGACAGTGGCATGGGGAATCCCCGGCCCCTGTCTCGGGATTGACCGTGATCGGGGCATGGGTTTCATAGTGCCCCTGACTGTGTGGGAAAGTGTTGTTTCATCTCTTCCGCATCCCTACCGATTTCCCGTACGGAAAATACCTTACTACCGCGGCCCAAAGTGCGAATTGTTAATTCGAAGAGATTAATTATTCCCATGGATAAACAATAGGAACAAAGACCCGATACCGTGCAGGTGATAGAACTTTGATAGAAGCATTGTTTCATGCAACGAAGCGCAACCATATCATGACGGCTTCACAATGGAAAATAGGTCGGGTCATCATGTCCAAACTAATCAAGGTTTAGAGGTAGGGTTACGCTAGGCTTTACTTATATATTTGGACTATATTTTGCCCTTATTGGAAGCTTGTTGAGTCATCAATTTTCGCCGCCGTTTGCATAAATGATTTAATAATCAGTTTGTGTTTGTTTTTGGCAAATAACATAAAAAAAGGGTGTTTTTTTACAAAATCGTGAAACTTCGCGATGTGACCAAACAAAATCGTAATAGACCCAAAAATTCGCGAGTTTTTTGCGCATTTTGCGCCGATCGCGCAAAACTCCGGTGCCTATTTAGATCCTTTTTTCAATTTCAATACGCCCCCGTGGGCTAGATCTAGCTACCTGGCAATGGGATGACATGATGCAACACATCGTTTATTTAAAATTGGGACCCGCCCCCCAAATAGCCTCTTGAAAAAATTCCCTCCTACCTACCATACCATCAGAGAGTATCACGTATTACTTCTCGGTCCAAAATTACCAGGCCAAAATTAGCTGAAAAAATCTTAATTTCTCTTCATTTAAAACGAATGGCCGTGTTACTACCGCGCGTTCACAGTCTGGCCCGACACCACCGCGAACACGTTCAAAGTTGCGTTCAAACACTCCAAACAATACTCATACATACTCGTAAGTTTGTCCACGTGTCTGACCCGGATATGACCAGGGTTTGACCTCTTTAACCCCAACATTGCTCATAGTTTGGGAGTAGACGAAAATGTGATTCTGCCTTGTTCCCAAAAATACGTCCAAAATCGTTAGTTTTAAGTGGTTTTTTTTGAAGATGTGAAACTATGCAAACATATGGAAAGAGAAGGATGTGAGATTCTTCGATCCTAGAGAAATTGCATGGTAAACTTGCCTTGTGGCTAACTCCACGTTGACTGCGGACAAAATTTACGCACCTTTTAGTTTTTCAAAAGCATGCCAAAAAAAAATTGCATGGCACAGCCCCAAAATGTTACCTCAAAGCAAAGAGAACATGTTCCTTTTTAATTGAAAAAACCAAATTGAACCAAAAATGTTTTATTGCCTGTACAGCTGCACTTTGAGTGAGCGTGACTGACGGGACAAAAAAAGTACAATCATTTTTTGAAAAGTAATTTCTAGTAAAAAGCTATTATGTTTTAATATGAGATTATTGCAAATTGTTGTTAAACTTGAGCATTGACTCATAAACAATTAGTAAACATTATGCTCCATAGATTAAAAACTGAGAATTCCAAAACTGGGCCTATCAAAATTGTGACTGACAGGGGACGTGGACTGAGGGACATTTGGAACTTTCTACATTGTCTTACAGCAATGCTGAAGGGCTCAAAGTACTTTGGGGGTTATTTGGCAACAGAAACTTAAAATAATATCAAAAAAAATCAGATATGACATTCATTAAAAAATCATTGACATCTCATGTGAAGGAGTCCCAACTCAAATATGCAATACACTCAGTACCGATAAGCATGATCAAATTCAAGATTTTAACCACTGATTTGATGCAGGTGGAATTTAATGCCAAAAATGAGATTAAATAACTTTGGTTGGCCAGAATTGTTTTGCAGAAAATATGAATTTGAAGTAAAAAACTAAGAATTTTAACTTGAAAATTTTCCCAATTTGATGTACATGAAAAAGTGCCCAAAAATCAAAAATTATAGGCTGTTGGGAGACGACATATTGTCATTTTGTTAAATTTTCATCACATGGTTATGCAAGTGATTTATCCTCTTCAAGATGTTAATTCTTTGTTCAAACAGGGGAAATAAACTTCTTGTAATCAGTCATGCCAAAAGATGAGGGATGAATTGCATGGTGACTGACGGGACAGAGGGCCCAACGTGACTGAAGGGACCACATTACATTTTGAGACGATATTTTCTTAACTAAAGATCAGGGAACAATTTTTATGTGGTTTTATATGAGACCAGCTGGATAGAAGTAGATTTAAACTGAGAATGAGAAATTTACCTGTTATATAAAAAATAAACAACCCTTTTTAATGTTTTTGCGTGATGACGGGCCATTTCCCCAAACCCATACTTGGAACCTACATATCAATAATGAATTATTTAATGGGTTTAATTTTTCTTGGCTTGTTTGCAGGGTAACAAAGCTGCTATTAAACCACAAAATTAAATATCTTTGGTGATTGTGCACTACACACACATGGGTACGATTTTACTGCAAATTTGGGTTACTCACACTGGTTTCCAGTGCCTCAACTGCAAATTGTCATAAAAAACAATCAAATTAAAGAACACAAAAAGCGAAGCAGTTTTGATGCTTAGTTGTCTACTTTACAGGAAGCATTAATTTGGAAGCATCAATTAATTTAAATTTCATACAGCTGCAACATTTTCATGGAGTTAGCATTGGGTGATTGTAAATCGAGGAGGAACTACTGGCTTTATTATCCGTTCATTATCCCGCAATAGCTCGGTTCTGAAAATAGAGGGCGTTCAATGATAATGTGCAGTGTTTAAGATAATGGCGACCCTTGGTTTCAGTTACTGGAACTAACGTTAGACCCCATTTTTTAACAAAAAATACATCCTTTAATTAGATAAAAAGACAGTGCCATAGAGGGTGTTTAAAAATATTAATAATGCAGAAATTTAACAGAACGGTTATGCCGGCAGCGGACAGTGTAATTTAGATAGTTCGACTAGGGTCGGGAGATGCCACGTTTAGAAAAAAACCCGATTTTTTTTTTCCGGGGGATTTCGGCAAACCGCTTTTTCCGCGCACACAAAAAATCAGTATTTCCGCGGGCCAAAATCAGCGCTGAAAATGTACCGAATCCACGTAATTACGCACTGAACTAAAGGGTCCTGGTAGGCAACCATATCCATGCTAAATAAGTGTAAATAAATAAATAAATCGTTCAGTGATGAAAATATGGAAACACTGTCGCCTACAACCGTGATCCCAGACCTCTTTAAAACTAGAACAAAAGACCCAAAAATGCCGCAAAGATGCCAAATAATATCCAGCAGTGACAAACTCTGTCCAGGCAATATTGTTTAGCGCTATGTTCTTTACCGATACAGCGGCTAGGAGCCGATCAGGTTACCTTGTCAATCAAGTAGTCTTCTTTTGTTTGATCCAATGACATCATACATTTACTCCCAGGTCCCAGTCGATCATCACAATGCACAACATCTAAAGTCTGTTTACTTACACTCTTTGCAGCGCGATGAATGAGCTTGTACCGATCAATGGGGGGGGGGGGACATGTACGTCGATAGTTTTTTGCAGCACAGTATAAACACTTTTGCCGGCGCTTTTGACGAACTGGAGCCAAGGTGTTAAAGGCGTGCAGTACAAATTTGATAGAAAATGAGTTTTAGGACTACCAGTATACAAAATTTCAGACAGGTGGAAGTGTGAAGAAGAGAAACAGAAGAAAAAGGAAAAACTAATTTGGATGATAATACTAAGTTTTGAAAATTGAAAGAACAACTTCTCGACGAAAGCATTGTTTAGCGCTTTTGTTAAAATTGGTTCGTGCACGAGATTGGTTGAGAGTTTTACAAGAAAAGCAACTTACCTACCCCATAATTAAATGGATCAAGCCAAAAAAACATTTTCCAGTAAACACCCATTTCCATTCAATGTTAATCGGGGGGGGGCTGACAATTGCAAGTAACCAAGAATAAACAACGATATTAAGTCGGATTCTTTATAAAAAAAAATACATTTAGGAATAACAAACCTAGATTTTGAAGTCCAAATAAATCATTGCGTGTTTGAATTGCTTAGAATGTGTCATTTTTTATTGTATCTGAAAATAATGTAATGGCGTCTGCTTGCAGCTACATTCGCACGTGGCCTGGTGGCGAAATTTGATACCAATGAAAGCTAAAATAAACAGAATTGTTAGAATATAACTGGTATTTTGCACAATTTGCGATCAGAAATACATGTGGTGTCAATTTATTAGGTTTATACGTGTGGGCATGAGCTGAAAGCGGGGGCTGAAAGAACTGAAAGATTCTTATGGAAATTTTCCGTTTTTGGGGAATTTCCCGTTCGCTCGCAATCAGCTCGGGTGGACCTTTAATATCGGGTTGTTTTAATTGTGTTCGTTCACAACAACCTTGTTGATCATGTTGCTGCCCGCCCATTGAGTTACTTGTGATCTTAAAACTTCCTAGAGACACCGGCGAACAAAGTTTTGACTTTGGAACACCGGCCCCGTGCGTGAAGATACACGAGTACCGTCGGATATGCAATCCAAGTAAGAGTGGCACCAAAGGATGCATAATGTGTGACGGCCCATTATGATCAATGTTTAATAAAACATAAGTGTGGCCTTTCATACTTCCGAACGACATAATCCATTGGTGGTCTACTTACAATACCCAAGTAGAAACAGAAGAGAGCAATAGATCAGTGCTTGAATCGCCGGTACTACTAATGCACCCTGGTCATGATAATCGGAGTTGCATTCGACCGCCTTAGTGATGCGATCATGTTAAATTATCAACTTGCCGACCCCAAATCGATTTTCTTGCCAAATTCAATTAGATTGTTAAGAAAAAACAGTCGGGCAAGAAGAACAATGACATTTCTGGTAGAACAAAAAATACGCAATCCGCTGTTTCCGCGGCGGGAAAACGGAAAATCCGCGCGGAAAGGCAAAATCCGCGCATATAACATGTTAATTTTCCGCGATCGCGATTCTCCCGGACCTAGGAGACTAGAGTAAGATTGTTTTTTGTACAAAAAAGTCATGTGATTGGATTGTGATATTCAAATTCAATAATGATTCATGAATCAACCAGAAAAGTATTGTCATAATGTAATTAATTATGGGTAAAAACCATCCAAGTTCTACTTTTACTCTCAGTAATAATTGTTTGAACTGATTCGAAGAATCTGCTGTGTGTGTGCGGAAAGTGCCACATGCTGGGTGGATTTGAAACAGCGCGGCAAACACAAAGATTAAAATAGGGAACGCGATACGCCCGTGTACAGGTTGCACACACCGAGGGTACTGTGTATACGCTAGTTCAAACAATTATGGCCGATACAGTTTGATTATTAGTGTTGATTGGGAATGAACAGAAGCGTTGCACGGAAATGCATCATGAGCAAGGAGGAACATTGCACACAACTTCGTCACAAGGTTACAATTTTTGGTCAAATTTTGCACTGAACGTGTGGCGTATAGGCTAGCGACAGTAATAGCGTTTGTTTACACTCCTCCATCGAATGTTCGTCTTCTCACAGACTCACAAGGACACTATAGTCGCAGTGTAGGTAATAATTGTTGGTGTTGAACCTAAGCGTAAGCAGTTTAGAGTACAGACCCCTGTGCGCCTGTACAATGGTAAATGGGCGTTTATATAGCGGTCTAATTACATAATACGCGCTGTCTACGCAAGTGCGACCTTCACGCACACAAGCAGCAGATTGTTCGAATCGGTTTTCAAAACAATTATTGCGGACAATAAACGGATTGGCTTCTTAAAGAAAGAGTTTTCACTGTTTAAAGGGTGCACAACTTAGCTATATCATGCCAAGGCTTATGCAATGAGTCCTGTAAGTGGGTGTGCCACTCTTGCACGCCATTTCTTTGTACAGCAATGACTTGATATAAAAACAAGATTGACATCACCTTCAGTAGTTGTATCCATATTGATTGGGATGAGGAAATTAACGCCTTGACTTCTTCCTTTGTTTCTCATGTCACTAATAACACAGGAATTCTGAAACTGTGTGCCTAAGTTCCCATTTCTCTTGATTTTACTTGATATTGAGCAAGATCGAAAACATGTTCTAAAGGATGCATTTGATTGTGTGGTAATAGTCCCAATATTGGGACTTCACATGAGTTTCTTTAATTTGATGGGTGTATAACACAGACAGATTAATATGGACAGTGAACTGGGAAGTGGGAACTGTTTCAGGCAAACATTTCTCTATGTTTCAATACAACAACTTTGAAATCTCATTATGCAGTACCTCAATGCCTATGATTCCATGTATACTTGATTTTGCAGCTTTTCCATGCACTAATTCCCTGCCATGTTCCCAAGATTACAAACTAACAAACATACTGCATTTATAAAAGAAAATTCAAAGGCAATTGTGCCAAAAAATGTAAAAGAGCGCTTATAATATAATTGAATCAAAACTGGTTTGTTTCGCACCACAGAGGACTGCCAAGTTGTGTGAACACGTTTTTATATGGAGCGTGAATTGCGCCACTAAGATGACGATAGATTGCTTCCGCATTCAAATATGTGTCACAATTTGGTACTCCACGACTCTTCAAATGCACAGTGTCAGTGTGAAGTGTTTAATGCGGTTTGTATTAAATAGCTGCCAATGTCTTACACACCCACTTCACTTTCAAGCTGGTTTCCTAGGTGTGAAGTGATTGTCTTATGTTAAAATGAAGTGGGTGTCAAAGACTAGTATACTGCCCTCCTATAGAGGTTCTTCCTCTTTTTATCACGGCGATTAAGCGGCTCAAAACACCATGCTTACGGTACACAAAGAGCAGTAGTGTCAACTGCTTACCATGCACCGCTTGAACGCAGGCCGGTCGCCAGGGGGGGTGGGGGTAGGAACCCCCCCAGCGTTCCTCAAAAAGAGAAGAAAGAAAAGGGTAAGAGAAGAGAAGGAAAGAAGAGAAAGACGGAAAAGAAAGAGGGAAAGAGCAGAGAAGATGAAAAAAAGAGAGAAAGGGGAAGTAAAATGAAACAAAAGGGAGAATGGCATCAGAACGCATAAGATGACACTCAGACTACAATTACATAAATCCAAATATCACTAATATTTTGCTTCCCTCAAGTCAATTAGTTGTTCCAAGGCGAACCAACGGTAATCCCAACATGCATTGTTAATGTGCCAACGTACTTGTGATCAAAAGTTGTAAAATAAATTTGAGAAAACCCGAGGGGAGCATGGGCCATTCCCCAAGTTTGGTCTAGCAGTATAAGGGGAATTTTTCAGTCGGGGAGCTGAAGTGGTCAAGAAAAAAATGGTCGGGATCGATTCCCTAGCTCCCAGCACCATAAACTTATAGTCTACTGGCTTCCATTTGAATTAATTACTATAATGACCTTAAAAATACTTTATTAATAGCGAAAATCAAGAAGGTTCCGGGGCTCCGCCCCTGAACTCCGGCAGGGGCTCGCTAATGCACCGTATCCGTTTTAAAGACATTGGCGCTAGCTATACTGTGTATAGTTCCCCTTCGGCGAGGTACAAAGCTTATTACTGCCCGTCTCAGTGACCAAAGTTAGAAACCAGTCCTTGTTCTTGAAATGGTTACCATTTACCCCTCAACAAGTGGTAATCTTGAAGGTCTCGGAAATAGCTTGAAACCCAAGCGCTTCGGGGGCTTTTTGAATTACCCCTCAAACAGTGGTCAGTTTGAAGGTTCTGAATAGCTAAACTCCAAGAAGATGCTTCAGGGGGCTCCGCCCCTGGACCCCGGGCAGGGGCGCTGCCCCTGCCAGGGCCCGAAAGAGGGGCCCTGCTGAAGACCGTTAAAAATTTTTTCATTAGGCTGGAGAATATCCGAGAAGTCAAACTATTCTGCCACGTTTTTACATTCTACATTTTATTTTAAAAAGCAAAAGAAAATGTTAGGACGGAAGCTTTAAGTGGTATGTATAGAAACAAACCATTCCCTGTCAGGAAAAAAAAGTGAGATTTACGGCAAAAAAAAAATGCTATTATTAGGACTATGCGTCCACCTGTAGCAACGGATGAAAAGTTCGTCCCGTACTCTGGGAAATTGGCCGTCGAATGTAATGGTCGGAAATATTTAAGTACACGCCTTTGAGCTACTTTGCGGGGCAGACAATAGCTGACAATTATTTAAAAATATATACTACCAAAATAACTATCGGATGAAATTCGCGCTGGAAGTGCAACCCGGGCAGCCCGTTTCAAAAGTGCAGTGGAGTGGGGGTATAGTAGTGCAGGCTTTGGGCCGAAATGAGCCTGAAAAACACCATTCATCACAGGTTGTGGCGATTAAGATGGACGCTGAAACGGTCCGTGCAGGGGAACGGTTTAAGAGGCAACCCTCACACCAACAACTAAAGCAAAGTATTTAAAGTTTATAATCCGATAGTAGGGGGAAACAAGGTCAAGCCTCATTGAATGCAATGGGCATTGACCTTCTGTGCCCCCTACAACGGGCAACTAAGCATTGTGACAGTCAAAACATTCCTTCATGTTTCAGGGGTCGGTCAGTCTGTCTGCATATTGAATCACTCCAACCTTTTGTACTTGAGACTGTGTTACAAATGCTGCTAGCTTGGGCTATTAGAATGGCGGCTTTAAAAATTTTTTGGCTGATCGGATTATAACCTCAACAGATTATAACATGGGCAGTTTTCCCATCCTAAAAAAGTGCATAAGATGGTTCTAACTTTGTCCTTACTACTTGAGGACCACAAAGAAGCAAGAAGATAATTCCTCATGGCAGTGGGGACATATTATTTTAGCTGATTTCCATAGTAGGACTCTGGTTTAGAGTGTTAGCTCTCACATCAAAACGTGGATTGAAATATCGGAACAAAACAATTACGATAAGGTTTTGCAATGTGCCTATTCTGTATGTACTAAGCACATGTCGGTATGAATTACTGAAAAAGAGGTATTCAAACAAGTTTAGAACACAAAAACTTTAATGATTTCATGATAAAAAGTCCTTTTAAAAGTACTATGTTTGGTAAGTTAAAGGAGTGTAAAAGTCAGATTTATTAAGGTGCTTGTTCCAATTGTGGACAGTGTGTTCTCTACATGATATGAGAGCCATGGTACTGCAAACTTCCCGCAAAACGATGGGAAACAAACTTGAGGTTTTGATGTTAGAATTGATAATGCATAGTGCAGCCCTATTCAATACTGCACGTGCTAATATTGTAGGTTATTCCATTAAACGGAGTTTTTTGTTTATACATGTATCTTGGGAAAGAAATGGATTGAAAGGTCAATTTTAGGACGAGGTAATGAGAAAAAATACGGCCTTTAATCTGTGATATTAAAATTAGTACTACTTCTTGGTAAATTGGGGTCCCAACGAAGAAGGAACACACACCTTTAAGAAAAGATGATAGGATCGTTTGGGATCCATGACCTCAGTTCAGTGAATTCCTTAAATCTGGGTATGTAGGCCTATTATTGTACTTAAATTTGACGGCATCCATGTACCCATGCTTTTCTCTTCACAGGTAAAAATTGTAGACACTCAATGAAGACACGTAGAGTTTGAAGGTCGATGCCAATTTCGATCACCCCTAATCCCACCACAAAAATCATGTGGATTCCTGACAGTGTAAGTACCTCTCAAACCAGTAGAGGGTAGGCCTACAAATATCATTGTTTATAGTTTGTTTGAAATTAAAATTAAGTACATGTATGACATACTTCTAACAGTTATGATCCAAAACAGCTATGGCAAGCTATTTGTGTAATAAATCCGATAAACTCAGTTTTTATCGCGATAACGCAGGTTTTCTAAGTTTTTCAACCGATAAACCAGTTTTTCCAGAAAAACTTAGTTTTTCGCTTGAAAAAACCCCGTTTTTCGAAAAACTGGATTATCAATTTTGAAAACCTAGTTTTTCATTCGAAAAACTGAGTTTCTTGAATAAACTCAGCTTTTCAATCGAAAAACTGGGTTTTTCTGGAGGAACTCATTTTTTTGATCGAAAAAAAAACGAGTTTAGTAGATAAACTCAGTTTATTCAATCGAAAAACTGGTTTATCAAAAACTATGTTTATCGAAAGCTAGTTGTGCACTTGAAAAACCAGTTTATCAACTTGAAAAACTGAGTTTATCGATAAACTCAATTTATCAAGCGAAAAACTGGGTTTTTTGAAAAACTCAGTTTATCGGTTGAAAAACTCATGTTTGATTTTATCAAGATAAACTGAGTTTATAGGATTTATTACACAAATAGCTTGCCATAAACAGCCTCAGAACTTGCCACAAAATGTACCCGGGAAAAAAATGTTTGCTGTAACCTAACTGACCCTAGAACAAAACAGAGTATAACAGTGTGAAGCTTATCTTTAAAAAAATTGACTGACCAACCCAAATATTTTTTTTTCTGCATTAGGGCAACAAACACCCAACCTGTATGCAATTGTTTGAGATTGATCTGATAAAGTTAGTAATGGTGCTGGGGGAATTTCCTTCAGATTCAATAGATCACCATCCACTCCAAATGGGAGCAAAATACTAATTTTAGGAAAAATTCCAATTTTTAGAAGTTTTGGACACCCCCACACACCTTTTGGGGCTGCCACCAAAAAGGAAGTGTTTTCTAACACTCAATGGACAATGGGAGTGATACAATTTCATGCAAGTTGCTACCAAAACATGTTTCTTCAGCCTGTATTTTTTCAGCTGTTGATGACAAAGTTTATTTTACTCTGCATATAGGGGTTAAATTGGAAATCGCAGAGATAATGGTTTATAAATAGAATAAATTATTTCATTGTTGAATTGAATCGATTAATAATACCTGGGTTGGGAGAGGGCTATCCAAAAAAAATGCCCTTTATCAGGTTTAGCTTGATTTGTTGATAGGAGCAGTATTTCAGAAATGGGGGGGTCTGCATATACAGAATGTCAAATAGAGTTAAAGCTAAAACTGGAAGTATTTGGTGCTCTAACCCAGAAAACCACACCGGTGTAATATATTTTGAGAATTCAGTAGATTAACCACTTTGCACTAAGCTATTTGGGCCCAGTCCATGTCCAACATTCAAGCTGTGCACCGCAGCACGTCGTGGATTTTTCTCGCTTTAAGTGTGGTGGTAAACATGATTCGAATGAAATCCTGAATTTTGAGTGGCATAGTCCCATTTTGTTTTCCGCTAAGCAATTGGAAATTTAGGGGGGTTCACCCTCAAAAGTGCCACCAATGTGAAAAACTATGTTGAGAGGGTCACCGATTAGAAATGAAGCCCTCCACAACTTTGAAAATCACTATCTGTGGGTAATATTTTGGTTGTAAATTCAAATCTGGCATCAGAAGTTCATAGCCATGTTTACTTTTATTATTAATGAGGCCTAATATGCGCCTTTGTTCATTCGGGGCCAAGTCTGGGGGGTCATAACTCCAAAATTAAGAAAATTTTTATTGTCCATCTTTTGGTCAATCAGAGTTACATATTAGAACTTTAAACAATACAATTATTAACACATTAGAAAAGTAATAAGGAGGTGCAGCCCCTTGAAAATGGTCAATTGTAACTTTTTTGAACTTTTGCCCCCCTGAAAACCCAATTGTTGACATCGACACCACCTCCTCACTTCAGATATGAAGTGATATGAAGATATATCATTAAACAACTTCCCTTGAAAGAACTAGCTTGGTGTCTTTATTTTTTCACAACAAAATACACACTCAAAGTTTACACACAAGGTAATAATTGTGGACCCACGGGTCATTGTACATGCACAGTGTATATCACCAATACATCCTATGGGGATATCAGCAAAAGTGTCTTGTGCTGAAAACAATGAAGACATCAAAACACCAAGCTGGTTCTTTCAAGAATAGTTCTTTGATGATGTATCGTCAACAGATCTGAAGTAGAGGGGTGATGTCGTAGGTCAACATTGATTTTCAGGGGGGCCAATATCTGTAAAAAAAAAATGCAAAATAGATTTTTCAATAGGCTGTACTCACTTATCACTTACTCTAATGTGCTTATTATTGTACTGGTAGTCCTGCAGTGTACTCGATTAACCATAAAATCCGACATTAAAAATATTGTTACTTACGGAGTTCTGCCCCCAAACTTTGTCACAGATTAAAGATTTGCATTTACAAAACCCAAATAACTGTTAAAAGTTAAAGGAGCTCTCACATTTTTGATGCCAGAGTTGAATTCTACACAAAACAATTCCCCAGATCTTGATTTTCGAAGTTTTGGGGAGGGTTCCATTACAAGTTTATGGCCCTCTCAAAATTGTCTTTTGCACACACAAACAGCATTTTTGATGTGAGACCCCCTAAATTTCTGAATTGCTCCTGTGGAAACGAAGGCGGTATGAACTTTCAAATTCAGGATTTCCATATCTCATTAATGTCTCCCACCACACTTAAAGTGAACAAATCCCCGACGTGCTGCGGTGCACATCTCGAATGTTGAATGGAATGGGCCATTTGTGACATTTTGGGAGATTCCGTGTTTATCGTGCCTGGACCCTGGTGTGATTTTGTGAGATTCGTAATGTAAATGTAAGTTAATTCTATACTGTGAGTATTGTGAGATTTAGTGATTTCCAAGTCAATTGAAATGTGTGATTTTGTGAGCTCGAAATCTATCCTGGGAACAGAGCAAAACGGTGTCTAGAATCTTATATGTGATCTATCTCCTTCACTGTATGGTTTTGTAAGATTCCTTGGTCCTCTTGGGAAATGTCTTTGTGGGGTTAGTTTTAATTTAAGCTGCCTCAAGCCTATGTTGGACAAATTGTTTAAATTGATATCTACTGACTTCCAACTTTAATGCTAGACCAACTGGCTCACACTAATTTTGTAGTAGCCACGATCACATGACTATATCCCAAGTGTAGTTTTAGACCTGGGTTTTAACCCCCTGGAGTCTACTGCCAATTTCATACAATGATTGTGATTTGTTGGTTACTCAATTGTTTCATTTGGGTTACCAATTACAGCAGCTTTTCTAAAATATTTTCCGAACCCCCCCCGAAAAGGAGAGTGAATCGTGGGCTGGAGATAATGTATATCCACTCTGTCTGAGGGATACCATCATTCTAACCATGTACCTGATTGGTTCAATAAACGGTATCGCTTCTTTTTAACCAATCGGCCCGGTATTTCTCAGGGGGTTAAACCAGAATTAGTCCGAAAGTTGAAAGTTTAAAAATTTGTTTTTTTATTGATGCCATTTTTGGCATAAGACCCTAAATATTGTTATTTGTTTTTAATTATTTAACATACTTGAAAAAAACGTCTTTGGATATATAAGCTCCCCCTCCATATTTGGAAGGGGTACACTTTTACTTTTCTAGCTTGTGGGATTACATGTGTACCCAACCTCGTTACCCAGTAGCTTAATATATTGTTTTAAGTCAAGGCATATTGACAACAGTAAAAGCAGACATCTCTTGTGCTTCTTGAATATCAAACCTGTGGTTTGTACTTTTGTTTTTTCTCTAACAGAAAGGTGCATATCCCGACCTGGTAGCTACATGGCGACTACCTGAGAGTGTGGAGAGTCAATGATTCAGACACAAGATCTAGTGCCCTCCCTCTACCACCAATGTCAGATTCGGAAATTACTAGTTAAACTGTTGAGCTCTATTTACTCAAGAATTTGTATGTGTGTTATACAAAATTACTAGAGACACGACGTATATGACAAGATTTTGCCTTTAAAGTATGAGATAACAATATTAAATTCCTGGTCCCAATGAATCAGTGGGACACTTTTGGGGGCATTTGTGTATGAATTCCAATCAAGCTTTTTAATGCCAGTTTCTTCACTTTAGGATTTCCTTCTTCCTGATACTGACACACACAGACAGACAGCCCATTCCAATTATTAACTGCTAACACAAACAACATTTGCAGGGCCGTACACCGGATTTATTTTGGGTGCTGGACTACGAAAAAGTGGAACTCTTTTTTTGAAAAGTGGACCTCACCCCTTGAAATTGGTCCTTTTTCGGACTTTTTAACATTTTATCACAGAAAAGTGGACTTTCTTAGTCAAAATTTCTCTAAATTTGGACCTTTTTATCAAAAATTCAGCAAAATGTGGACCTTGTTGCCCCTTTGTGGAAGGGGCAAAAGGTCTATCCCCCACGTACAGCCTGAACATGTTTGGACAGTTGGGATTAAAGTAACATGAAAAAGTGTCCAACAATTTTGAACCAGGATCGAAAACATTTTACCATGTTCCCTAATGAAGTATATAACATGGACTGACTTTTAAAATAAGGTGGGGCTCGGTAAAAGCTCTCCTGGTCATAATTGGGAGAGTTTTGAGGGGAGCGGTTCATGGCATTTACCATGCTAACCATGGAAAGAACACTTCCCAAGGGGAGCTTTAAATCACTCTCCTAAAAGAGTTTAAGGAGAGCTGTAGACAGGGGAGCTATTTCTCTCCTCTCCTAAATTCCGTCCCCGGATATAACAGGGTTCTTCACGACACAATCATTCCCTATTGGCCTTGTCTGCTTTGGGCAGAATAAGAATCTCAGACTTCTGCGCTCCTCTGAACATCATTTGACTGGAATGAGGTAGACCCTAACTTGTTGGGTACATCAAGCATTGACACCACATGTACCATCTGGGGACTAGAGACAGGACAGTGCTAGGCAGGGTAATGTAGTTCGGGACATGTCAAACACAACGCATAGCACATGATAAAGAGGTAAGATTCAGTCGGTCAACGAATATACTCTATTGTGGGCCATTCTTCGGTCACGTTTGGTGCCCTAAAACTGGTGATTTTTTACGTTCAACCCAATGCTTTTGTTGTCAGCGTGACCATCTGTTTATTACTTTTTACATTATTGGTACCTTAGTCCAAGCCTAACCCACGGTAATGTTTCTACTTTCACTTGATTGGTTATTTGTTGGTTGGGGGGGGGGGGAAATAACATCTACAAAAGTGGAAAACATTATTTTTGGTTGGACCTTGGACTGGAAGTTGTTAATGGTGTAAAAAGTAATAACGGATTGGTTGCGTTGGCGGACAGCATTGGATTGAAGTACAATTCCACCAGTTTTGGGTCGCAAACGTGACCGAAAATGGCCCTATTCGTTAGTCATATCTGACTGGTATTCTCAAAAAGTCAAAAAAAATTTTTTTGTAAATAACTTTTTGGATCTTTTTTGAATATCTCCAAATAGAGATCCATAAAAGGTCTTAGTTGGTTTCTATGTATAAAAATACAAATGATGATATAACTGGGATAGCATGGGTTTTGACATTTAGTGGCCCTTTTTTTGCACCTATAATCAAACTTGGTATTGTGTTAGAAATTTATTTATACCAATGTATTGTAATATTGGCAATGGAGCTTCTCAGAAAATTACATCACCCCAATATAGATAGAATTTTCTACACTTATGTATTTTTTTAGCGATTTATCTTCCATTCTAAGATCAATGCGTGTCTAGACTTTCTCCTATTAGCAAGAGATGTACTTTTCCGGAAATTTCCGGATTTCACCGGATTTGGGGCCATAAATAACAAAAATTCCGGAATGTAAAAAAAAAATTTAAGTACGCAATTTATTTTTGTAGAAGGGGTCTTGTAGCCCAAAATCAACGTAAGAAATACGTTCCCCGGGACTTCACCGCAGTGCTACACTCACAATTTGGTCCTTCACATCGTTTCCATATTTTTTGATTTTCAGGAAATGGGACTGCTCCTCTGTTCCATATCTGTATTATATTCTTTGTGTTATAATGCTGCAGTTGGGGCAAAGATGTCAATGTTCACATCGATATCTGCAAAGTAATGTTCGTCTATACACGAACAAGAAAACCGAAAAATGCGATTGGTGTTATGAATTAGTCCTAAGTAAGCACATCGAATATCCTTTTAGTAGTTTGTACGGATGCAAATTACAGCACAATATACGATATACAAAATTCTTCTAACACCAAACACGGTGGAATGATTATAAGCCTTCAGCAGGGCAGGCGGTGGGCGAGACATGTTTTTGCATCTGTTGGAGTCAGATGGGTCTGTGCGCACTGTTTGACTTGATACATATTGAGCATTCTACCATCATCTATGATAGCCCTCAGCACCAATCCTTGCTGAGACTGGCGTTGGAATAAGCAGACCTAATTATCTGTCAACAATGGCAATGGATTCATTTGAGGTAGGATTTGGATCATCAAGAATGTATTTGCATTGATAATTTAACTGTATATGCATAGGTTTATATCATAATAAAGTTGTTACCAGGATTCAGTAGCTTCTTACAGAGATTCCAAACTTTGGCACTTTATTCTTGCCCAGGTACAGAGTATTGACATGCCGGGAAAAATATGGAAATCGGGAAGCTCTTCCCAGGAAATCCTGCTGACTCGTGGGAAATTTTTATTAGTTGAATAATAATGAGCATAAAACGATTTCCCATGGCTTTCATTTTTAGACCAAGAAACATTCCCTAAGCAATCAAACTCTCTGTGACCAAGTTTTTGATCAATTTTCATTATGAAACATTAGAAAATGACTTTCCAACATCGCTTATCTCCCGACTTTTAACAAGTCGGCATTATATTTAATTATCTAAGTCGGCACAGTATAACCTCAACAAGGGTGTGAAAATTAATAAGGTAACGCCCTGTAAACCAATGTTTTCATTAAAAAGTGTTTCTCATGATCCTAAATATAACCTGTTATCTAATCTGTTGTTTGTTGTAGTTCCTGGTTTTGGCATGTGGTCAGTACCTTTGTGTTTGCCACCTTTTACAATTCTTGGAAAATGTGAAAATCCGCAAAATTAAGCCGTTCAGGTTCAGTCCTTTCCTCTACTAAGTACATAAGCCCACCCTTTACAATGGGGCAGGGCTACAAGCGGCACTATAATTCCTATATTTCTATATTTTTACCTCCTCTCCGATAAATTCCTATAAACTTCCAAAATCCCTATATTCCCATATGTTGTTTTTCTCCACAGAAATTAAAAATTGATGTTTGCTGGTTTTTTTCACAGAATTGATCAAAGGCCTTCAGAGTCTAATGTTCATACAGGAGCTTTTAACACAAGCACTACAAAATTGGGTATCTCCCATCTAAATTAGCATGGTTTTTACTGTATAAGAGTCCTTTCTTTCGAGTCCTTTGTAAATTTAGGACTTTCTGAATTTTGATGACTTTGTTGGAGGCAAAATCTTTGTTTAGGATAAAAACATAAATATCTTATTGCAAATGATCGATCAAGAAGTCAGAGTTGGTAACTCGGACTACACAAATTGAAGTAAATTTGCCTGTTCTCCATGGGAGTAGTGCTTTCTCAGATTTGTTTTGGTCGAGGTTAAGCAGCTGGACTGAAACCCTTACCCCTTCATAAGGGCATAATTGGTAAAAAAAATACCCATTTCTAAGGAATTTGCTTCAATATGTACTTTTTTGCAAGATTTTTTTTTTGGGGTGAGCCCCATAAGATCTTGGGTGTCCTTTTCAAGATTTTTGAGGTATTTTGAGGTGAAAATACACTCTTGCACCAAATGATCAGATTGGCTACACCACATTTGGTATGAGATGCATATCTGCAGGTCAAAGCCAAGGTCAAGGTCACATCTGTGAAATTGTATTTGTGTTTTCACTCTTAGGTCCCATTGATTGCTATATAAATATCTTTCACGAGCTCTTGTTCACCTTATATACCATTGACGATTAACTTCAATAATTTGTTGAAAGAATCATGGCCACGATTCACCAGTTGTTAACATATTGATCTCTAAAGACCCCTATGTGTCTTTAAACTAATGTTGGTTTTAAAACTATTAAATGTCATTTCTGGTGGCAAGTTTAGGTGCTATTGACACACACACTGCTAAAAAATACTCCAGGCCAAACTCATTCGGTTGGATAAGATTGACCTCTAATGAGCCTGATGTAAGCTTTGACCTAGTTTTATAATGTCAAATGGCTTCTATTTCATCGCATTTTATACATTACCGAAATGATCCAACTAGTTCATTTTTTTGTGCTCAAAAAAGCATCAGACACCCTACTCCACATTAACAATTTTTGGTGCGCCCATGCTATAGCGGGTCCCACGCTAGCATCGTACGCCCAACCATATGACGTCACTGGCGCCCAGATCCTGCCTCTTGTTTTGTGTCTCAGTAGGGGCGCCATGTTTATTTTTTTACTGGGATTTAAACACATAATTTTTTTCCCATCATCGGCGCCGTTGTATTGGAGACTAAGATCTATATTTCATATCTGAGATAAGTTACATTATCTACGGCTGATCGGAAGTTTGGATGAGGTTGTGTTGATGGTGTTTCGAAGACTTTTCAAGATCGATGATCAGAGGTTCAGAATTCGGCAGTCAGAATTGGAGTGTTGACATAAGTATCAGGATATATATGGGTGTATCAGTACATGGTCTGCCCCGCGAGCCTCAGGCATCTGTTTCGCGCTGACTCGTCTTGGGGTATTACGTGGGCCTATTCCATAGGCCAGGTTTAGCTCCCCCTACGTAAGTCCACACTTAGACCGCCAGGGCAGTATTGGGGATATGTGTGTCCCTGTGACGTGTCTGCCCCTGGCATTAGTTTCATTGTTTCGCCCTTGTCGATAGCGCGCGGTGACAGCCATGTCTTTATGGTCATTCATGTTCGACCAGCTCTTGCCGATGAATCTCAAAATTTTTCTTAAATTTGGGGGGGGAGGTGCACTGTTTCTTCTGTCGTCAGTCTTGTCTTCCTGGCTTTTTTCTGTTACACCTTGAGATCCTTGTTCTCGGCGCAGGTTTATAACTTGCGTACCAAACATATGTTACAAGTATGCTTTTCTTCTTGAGGTTGCAGGCCATGAATCCGCGTCTAACCGGAGGTGCTACGAAGATGTTCAGCATGCAAAGGAGTTCGTCGAGACAGGACAAAAGATAAAGCAATGAGCTAGTGTGAAATGTAGAAAGGTACAGATATAGTCATTGTAACTCACCAAGGGTGTCAGAATTGACGATTCAGAAGTACTTTGATGAATTGGATGTATATATGGAGAGGAAATTCAAGAAGCCATAAAGGCTAAGGCTAAGACTATACCTTCTCCGTTCGGGGCATCTCCCTCGGGTCATCCGCCGGTGAAATCTCTACCCCGACCTCTCCACCTAAAGAAGTTCAAGAAACACAAGTTCTACTTTGAATTAGTCTCCAGGCGATGTTGACGACGGTGGCCACGGAGGCGTAAGAAATTTTATAGGGCTAACCCGTCCAGCCACTCCAGACAGTTATTCACGATAAAGCGGCCAGTTATTGAGGTTACCAGGTGGATTAAGTTATATTTACGATTGGGCTGGTCAATCCACCCCCTCCATAGCATGAATTGGAAGATTGTTCACGTTGAGTGTCGACGGTGCCGCCCTAATTATAAGTGCTAAAGGAAATCCAGCCAGGGCTTTGACGGCTCTATTCAATCAAGTGATCCGACGACCTTGCAGACTAATCAACGGGAAGAACCTCTGCCTCAGTTCATGTGATGTTCACATACCTAACCAATAGGCTGGCACTTATTCCCATGGAGGGAATTATAAACAACTTCAGTCCACTGGCGCCCATGGCTCTACAGATGGTGTGGATGCTAATGAATGAGCGGCGATTCCGTGTCGGCGGCCGAGTGAAATTCAACGACCGTTGTTAAACCCTATTGAGATAATAGAGTTATTGATAAGGGTACCCGGTGGTACTCGGGAATCGGTCAATTTCCGTAATAGATGTGTGGCCTTGGGCATGACGATGATATAGAGAGTAAATGAGAAAGATGATTATTCTAGAGTCGGCTCTACTCCTCCATGACGGCCGTGCATCTCGTCTCCGTTTTACCGATGGTTAACGACAGATGAAACTTATTTTAAAGAACATAATTATGACTCTTATTGAGGAGTTAGTATTCTTTCAACGAGAGTCAGCCTATTCCTCCCCGAGGAAAGTTAGAAGTGTTGATGCCTTTAGAGGTGTACAAACGATAAAGGATAGTGTCTACTCCAATACTTCCCAGGTCTCCTGGTGTTTCCGGTCTCCAGTCGTTCATCTGGACATTCTTCTGGGCGTCGACGTCGTTCCACGCGACAGAATACTTCATCCGTTCCTCCGTCTATTCAACCGTCGGGTCGCCGTTCTTCAGCTTCAGTGTTTGTTCTCAGTCGGTTACAAGCTTCCCAATCGACCAGCCGTCTTCATGCTTCCAGAAAGGGTTCTCCTTCGATTCTCTTATCTGGTTCCAGAAAGATAAGGATCATTCTTCTACTCCTATAGACGTCGCTTCTTCCAGAAATCGCAGTCCAATACGCAAGCCCAATCCAGTGATAGTACCGTAGAAGAGTTCTTCTGAGAGAAGTAAAGATTTTGAACATAAATAAACCCCCCTTGTGGTCGTAAAAGGGATTCTTCTGGAGGGACATACAGCCGCTGCAGCGTCGTTCTCCAGATAGGGATGCTCTGAGTGCTAAGAATACTTTATCCTCTCCGTCTAGAAGTCTCATTCAAGTAGTAGAGAAAGCATCATGACTCTTATAGCCATGACTACCGAAGATCTAGAGACTCTCCTTCAGGTACTTCTCCACGTCAACGGTCCAAGTCCCATGACCGCGAAAAGATTCTCAGGTTCAAGCATAGTGAGTCATACTCATATGTACATTTAAATCAACGAATGTTTATCATGAGAATAAGTCAGTGGCTTCTCATCGGCGAACTGATTAGACCGACTCTTCCTTGGTGAAAGTGAACATTGCGCTTATAGTGGATCTCACGAAAAGATCCAAAGTGATGATGTCTCTGATAACTTCTTCAATCAAGCTAATGATAAAGTTATTTACTCCAAGACTGGAGTTAAGTTATATGTTCTGATGATAAAAGAGAAGTCCGCCGTGCAACACATTTGAAGTACTGAATACCGAAGGTGCTAGATCTGATAAATTGGATAGAGGAGTATCCTCTGGTGAATCAACTAATGTGAGTCATCACAGAAAAAAAAAAAAAAAAAATTGAGCCTAACATGCAGCCTGCTCTACCAGGGTTTCCTCGAGTTCAAGCCACCGAAACTACTCTAACATATCGACTGAAGCTACTCCATGCGTTGCACAATTAGTCCAGGTACTTCAGTACAAGAGGCACGTGATCATTTGTGTAAAGCTTCTGATCTTTTGAGGATACGAGAGTTAGAGAAATTTCCCAAATATTTGGCAGTACTTCCCCCCCCCCCCCCCCCCATAATTCCGTGTTGCTCCACTTATGACGGAAGACTTTGAAGTTCTACGTTACCTATCTCCAGATGTTGCTTCACCTTTTTTGGCAGCTGTTTGGTCATGCGTGGATTGAAATGTGATTATGCTACTCCTCAAGAATTGCTAAACTTCGGACCTTGGTTTGGCCTCCAAAGCATTATAGGAAAACAGGTAGTGAAACCTATCATTCCCGTTACGACAGACTTAAGACAGGACATTGATAAGTCAGAAGTCTATTTGGACTGATTATCGGAGGAAGACTCCCCCTTCTCAGATGGAATCCTGAGTCTTTCCCTTCAAGGAGGAAGCTAAAGAATTCTTCTCTATACCTTTGGTTCCTAGACCGTGCTGGGATAAATGAAATCTGATGGAGACGCTTTATGCAAGCCAAGACCATGCCTACCAGTTGGTGTTGAAGGCGGTGCTTTCTAAAGACACATAAGGAACATGGCCATGAAGTTGTTCATGGAAGAGGGCAAAGACGCCGAAATCTACGCCATTTGGAACAGATCACTTGTGATGGAATGAGAACTTCAATGTAGCTTGTTGTCTCTAGCCACCTTATGAACGGGTTATTGGAGCCTAAGGTAGAGCTGTCTAATGAAGCTTTGAGAGATGCTGATCCCCCCTCCCCCCCCCTCTCCCCCCCACCCCCCCCCCCCCCCCCCTCTCCCCCTCTCTGCTTCTCCTCTCGTTTTCTAGTGCGAGATTTCCTCACGTTCTGCAGAGCTTGTCACGAAGATGGCTTACCAGTTCGTGGCTCTAAGAAGAAAGAATGCCGTTGATGCTTTGAATTTTACAGCCAAAGAATTTCTCCTTTATGCTCCCAGAGGAAAGGATTATTAGGACAGTGGTCTAGTTTAGCTTCTCCAGAAGAAGAACGTGTAAAGGCTCCAGATCAAGCTGCCAAGAGATCTAATGGTAACAAGTCCAGAGGCTCCTCCAATATAGACCTTATAGATACAGACCTTTGATTTATGGCTACCGCAGAAGGTCTCGCCTCCAGTTATGGTCTTGCCAATAGAGGAATAGAGGTTCCTTTCGGAAGTCTGAATATGGCTTTTAAAGATAGCAAGTCCAACTATCGAGGCTCTAGAACGTTCAGAAGCTATTCTTCCTACTCCAGACGCTAAGAGGCGCCAGACGTGGCTCGAGTAGGGGAGGAAAGTACATTTGACTCCTACCTACCTTTGACGCCATGGGGGGAGTCTGAAGTTTTTCCTCCCGGCGTGACGATCGATAACCTCGGATCAATGGATTCTACAGACTATTTCAGAATGGTTACCATTGGAGTTGACCGATCTTCCGTCGATGAAAGTCAGATTCTGACAATACGCCTTTTTTTTTGTTTCCTTTTTTTTTTGCTTTTTTTTCTCCCCCTTTTTTTTTTTTTTTTTTTTTGCCAAAAGAGACTGTAAAGGCTATGATATTAAAGAAGGAAGTGAAAGAATTGACTAAGAAAGATGCCAATTTTTCAATGAAATGAAGACTAGGAAGGCTTCTATTCGATTTTTTCCTGGCTCCGAAGAAAACAGGAGACTTCAGACCTATCATAAAATCTATGCCACTCTGAACAGATTTATTCGACCAAGACTTTTCAGAATGGAAACCCTTCAGCGGGTCATCAAAGAGTGGAAGAAGGGCTGGTTCGGCGCGTCATTGGATTTAAAAGACGACTACCTCCATGTTCAAGTTTGTCCTCCTCAACAAAAATGGCTTCGCTTCAGATTCGACAACAGTTTTTTCAATTCCAAGTTCTGCCATTCGGACTGTCAACTGCTCCCTACCTTTACAAGCTAGGGACCGGGAGATACCAACAATTTAATCCTGATTTTACAGGGTATTGTTATGATATTTGTATAGATCATCTCTTGGGCCACTGAAAAGTGAAGTCTAAGTGTCGAGAGCCGGGGAACGGACGTACAGGGTCAATGACCTCTAAATTTGCACGTTCTCATCAATATTGCCTATTTTTAGCGTAGGATCACAAAGAATGTAAACAAGGAAAATTTGGTAAGCATGTTAAAGCAAATTAAATTATCTATCGCAATATCACCATTGTCGATTAGGTTGAAGCAATAGATAGTTATAGTCCAAAAACATTATGATATTTTCAACTTTTTGGCTATTTTTTGTCCTTCCGGCTGAATTTAACAGAAAAATGCGCTCATGTAGACATAAATATTTCCCACCCTATTTTCCCAAAATTGGCCTCATATAATGTGCTTATGCTATATAACCTGAAGATGAAAATCACCACTTATATAGTTGTTGCGTAAGGGGTATTTTAAGTGAACTAACTCAATTACAGTATTTTAAGCAATGTTTGCTACTTTTGGGCCGCTACCTCTGACCAGCAATTAATTGATCATTAAATTACACTCTTCTAAAAAAGTTTTACATCTGTCCTACAGGAAGAACTGGTTAATGGTTCTTAAATTGAACCAAAAATGTTCTTCGGGCCACCCTTCAGAACCCTTATGGCCTCTGTAGAGCCTTAAATGGTTTCAAACATCCAGAAATTTAACAACCCTTTTTGGAGAACAACTATGCTTAGACGGAGGCCAATAATGTTCCGAAAGGTGTTGACAAACATTTTTGTTTCATTCAAGAACCATTAAGGGTTCTCTTGTAGGGCAAAAAGTTTCTGTGCATAACAGCATCGGATATCACAGAATGTTTGCAGACCATTGCCAGGTGGTCATACAGTGGGCAGACAATACTCACATTATTATACAGACCGACATCGCTGTACAACGGTAACTGGAAAGAGTTCCATAGTTATTATGTACCCCTCTTTAAAATTGTAACATTGAAACAAAAATATTTTGATTTTATTGCATAACATAACAAATACCCGAACCCTAAAGGCCAAAATAAAAAAATAATTTGTGACATGTTACATCAAAATCCATGGCACATCAGCAACATATAGGTCAGTGCCCAAACTGCATACTGGGTCTTTCCACATTTACTGTTCAATTATCTCTTCACTATCTTCATCAGAAGAAATGAAGTCTGTACTTCTTATCATCTTCATCCTCACTTTGAAGATCGTCCTCATTATAAGTTGAACATTCAGGGGACGGTGATCCATAGAAACCACACGATTGATAATTGGGTGGTTGCCGTCTCCCGCTAACTTCCATCCATGGTTTTGTGGCTCGAGAATCTATAGGATAGCATTATTGCCATTTCTCACATCATGTAACATAGTTCACTCTCTGAACTTTGCAGGAATAACTGCTTTACCGGTGGGAGACAGGGACGGATCGCTGCTTTGATGTATAGTAAGTAGGGGTTGACTCATATCCCTGGTGGCATATAACTTGCTGAATATGCCGATCTAGGTCTCATTACATCATTCAAAACTGTAGGATTGCCCATAAATTGAACATAGAAGCTTCTAGTGTATCAGATATATCTTCATCACAGTTGGAGCTTCTCCCAGGTGACTGAATGCGATTAAATATTCTCATGTTTTGCCTAGTTCAAATGGACGTATTTTGCCCTTGCGAACAAAAGCTGAGGGTATAATCGCAACCAGTGAATGCGGTAATCCGGGCAATGCCGCACAAATACTGTTTCCTAACTGCTTTGCCAAAGACGAGATCTCAAGAGAGTCTGGTATTGCCGAGCTGTTCCAACATCCATCCAAATTGCTGCATTCAGCCTTGGAGCATGGTGCAGCCGCAGTACGAAATCATCTGTATCACTGCAACGCACAGCAATTACTGGTGGTTGTTGGGCTGTTATCAGTGATTGTTTCACGGGGAACAGGAGGATGCGCGGGTCTGCTTCAGGATTGGTCACATCTCAAGTCTTGTACAAGGGTCCTTGTCATCCTCCCGTTGACTAATTTATAGATTAGCAGATCTGGTCAAGGGGCTAGGTATACAGGCGATTCCGATGTTGAAGCATACGATCCGATTGCCATTCCCGAGCGAGAAACCTGAGAAACGCTGTTCTTGGACAGATGCTGATAGCAAACACTTTGTGTGGAAATTATGAAGGCCTCTTTTGTCCTGCATACTAAATCTTGAACACACCCTCGTGGTCTCCTCGCGAAGCCTTTCTAGACCGGATTGATTGGAGATACATCATACCTGGACGATGATGTGACTGAATCTGCAAGGAGCATGCTCGTTCATGACTAATTAGCAAGCCCCGCAATAAGTAAAGGAAATGGGGGTAGTGTTCTGAAGAAACACATGGGCACTTCAGGTACACATCGGCTTTTTGAAGGTTCTTTTTGTGGAAGATTGTTCCCGTCCCTCAAGCTTTTTCAATCAGAGTTGACGTATTAAGTCTTATTCATATACCTCATCAGGCAAAGACGAAGAAAGGGATGTATAGTAGACGGCTATAAGGACAGTATTTCCCAAGTCCCACTTTCTGCAGGAGGCTATGTATAGTAGAGACAAAAAGATCCCTGTGGAATTTGACTTCGTCACCTTTTTGTTCTTAGTTTTCAGTTTCATTTTGGACTGAATCATGACTGAAGTTTTTAACTTTTCTATGCTTGATGGGCTTTTTGAAGCGTCGCATTCTTTAAACATGCATCAAGAAATACACACCATTCAAGCCCTTTGTCTTCAAATGCAAGAAGATCAGTGCAAACTTCATCCGAGACCATGCCGCCCTCCTGTTGTGACGCAGTACAGTTTGTCATCATTTGTTTCAGATGCGAAGGGGTCATCGTGATTCAAATCCTCTGCACTATTGTGGACAGTCATATTATCCCGGTTGACACGATTATGCTTGCAAATCTGGGATTCGTCACCTGCACTTGAAATACCTCCCGATTCCAGCAGCTGACCAACAATTGCAGCACGAATAGGAAGTGTTATCATCCACGTTTTCTTGCTGATGTACTGTTGGTGAGGCAGCTATTCCTGTTTGCCTGACGCTGCGTCCTGTTAACAGGTTGTTCAAGTGTCAAAATCCACTGCACTACGAGAGAAGTCGTAGTGGTACGGCGAATGGACAGAGCACCTCTTTCTAGCATCTGACGAAAAGACCTACTCATGTTGAGCAAATTCAGATGATAGAGAACCATCCATCTTGAATAGTTTGGGCCGATTGGCCTGCAAAGAAGACTGCGCGCATCCTTCCAAGAGCATATTAAATAATGACACATCATTCGTCGTGCCAGCGCGAGGTGTAAACATCTGTAGATGCGAATAAGGTCAAATGTATATGAGCATCCAATACCGTTGCCGTAGCCCCGTGTCTCCGGTCTTGTCTTTGCAGTAAAAACTCATCATAATTTGACATCAGCGTTGCAAATTCAGGTGACTGTGTAATCTTAGCTACTGATGATGGTGGAGTCTGGCTACATTCGAGCAATCCAGGAACTCTTCAGATAAAGATCATTGTTCACCATGAAGTTTCTGAAAGTGCAGGAATGAACAGCGGGGGTTGCAAGAGTAGTGGATTCGCTTGCAGCGATTAAAATGCTTTCCTGAAAGGAAGCCATTTACGGAGCCTTGTGCCAATACTTCTGTGTCACTTAATATTTGTGGACCTCCTGAGGCTTCTAAAAAGTATCCACACTAGCAAATTGCCATCTCAATGTGAAATGGTCACAAAGCAGATGAAGACGTTGTTCCACATCGTGGTGGCTTCTGTGATGTATCTGCAAAGCTGGCTTTGCGATGGCAAGGTCATAATGCACAAACAAACTTCCTTTGATCACCACTCTTTAGCACCCTCCTGTGAACCTACAGTGGTCTCTATAACCACATCCAGTCTAGTAGGAGGTAGTTGGATATTCTCCATATATCGAATAATATGACTTGGGTAGATAATTCTGTACTTCGTGCGTTCCAGCCCCGCCACATGGGCGTGTCATTATGAAATGAGCCTGGACCTCATCCAAATCGTATTCCTGCAATCTATCTGAAGCAGGATTTGTTGGGTTTCATTTTCATATGAGAATAGAGAATGTTCATAGATGGCTTTTCCTTTGATGGTTCAATTGTAGTCCCTCTCTTGGTTCAAAACTTCTTACTTTCTTTGGATTGGTACTTCTTTTGCGATGCCTGATTGCTCTGAATTCCGTTTGAAAACTCTACAGCATTTGCTGATGACGTGGCATTTGCTTCATGATCTAAATGTCATTTTCACTTTTCCTGTTGGAAGCATGATCGGTATTAAACCACCTTCTACGTGTTCAACTTCAGAGAAGCAGGTCACATGGACATTCTGGTAGTTATTCCAACAGTTATCATGTACGGTTTGTCTTTACCTGAAAGTGGTTCAGTTATTTCATCGTAGTTGTCCCATGCAAGGCTAGTTGACAAACCATCCATCTTGAGTATCCGCCAGGTGTAATGTCTCCCTTTTAGAAATATATGTGCAGATTTGTTTCAAATTCCTCAGCAATATGATAACCCGATTGAAGGTCCATAATGAATTAACTACCTCTATGTCCTCTGCTTCCAGTCTGCTTTCAATCCGGCCCTACAAATGTGTTTGGATTTGGTTTACTTCCCCGTTGGTTGACTATATAAACAGCATCATCTGCTGAGGATTTGATGTGCCGTTTGGTTGCATCTACTATTTCGGTCATAGTACCTGAATACAAATTTTCAAAAAACTTCAGTAGCAGTGGTGGTGCATCAGCCTCACCAGCTCTTATACTCTCTATGCGTCAATGGAGATGGTGATGGTAACTTCTCAGCCGACTCTCTTAGCTTCATAATCTATGACCAAGTGGAGTGCTTTCCACACATGATCGTCTCAGTTACTGCTTCACTTTCGAACGGCATCTCTTTGACATACCGGGTTTTGAATCCCACAACAAGTCCACTCTTCTTGGTGCTTTTTCAAAACACACACGATGTCCCAAAAAGTAGTTTCATAGCATTTGCAAAATATCTCCTGTCTGTATGGTTGCGGGGCTTCAGTAGGTGCACTGTTTGACGTGCCGTTGTGAAAGCGCCTAGGCAAAGCGGTTAGGATCTGCTGGTGGTTCTTCATACTAATAGAAGAACTGATGTAAGAGCAGATGTAATCGAGGGCCTCTTGACACATCTTGCCTCTGTCTTGAACAAAACTAGGTTCTTTCATCAATTTGTTCGCCTTGTTAAAGTAGTCTGCTTACATTGGTGTGATATTTCACTTCTTGGAGTGAAAACCAATATTTCCTATCTTAGCCCAGAAGAGTTTTTGCATCACCAATAGTATGAGCCGCCTCCTTTATCATTCGATTCGGATCATCGGATAACAATGCCTAAAGAGATGTCTTCCCCTTCTCTCTTTCTGTTTTATGCAGAATATGCACACCTCAGACAAAAAACCAAGAGGACGTTTGTTGTGGGATGTCGTAACTTCAGATCGCCAGAGTGGTGTATGCTTCGCCAAATTCTTTTTGGTCTTCACTCCTGTTGTGAGGGCCACTGCTGTAGAATTACTATAGGCATTTAAAGATGATATCCGTAACCTCGGAACTTTCTAAGGAATGTGCTTGCATATTTTCCAGTTATAGTTCTTTTTGCATTGGTTTTTGCACCCTTTTTGCGGCAGCTTCTTTCACTTTGTTCCATGTCTTCGGATTGAACTGTTTGACTGGTTCCTCCCAACACATGTTCCTCCACAACATGAAGCAGCACTGCAGATTTTCCATTATTGGCTCTAAAGTTAAAATTTAAGTAATAATATAATAAATGATAAAATTCTTATAGTAGTAGTGTAGTATATAGTAGTGTAGTAGTAGCAGTAGCAAGCAGCAGCAGCAGCAGTAGTCGTATTAGTAGTAGTCGTAGTAGTAGTGTGTAGTAGGAGTAGTAGTAGTATAGTAGTGTAGTAGTAGTAGTCCGTAGTGAGTAGGAGTAGTAGTCCAGTAGTAGTCGTAGTCGTCAGTAGTAGTAGTAGTAGTGTCGCCTAGTTAGAGTAGTAGTTCAGGAGTAGTAGTAGTAGGAATAGTCAGTTAGTAGGAGTTAGAGTAGTAGTAGTTTAGTTGTAGTTGGGGAGGTTGTAGTAGTAGTTGTAGTAGTAGTAGGTGTAGTTGTAGTTTTAGTAGTAGTGGAAAGTGAAAGTAATAGAGGTGGTAGTCGTCTGGTGGTTATTGACCATATCCATCGTCACATAAATATATGATGTAAGGTCTTTTTATTATTTCAGGCACCTGCTAAATTCTGATACTTTATCCTACATTCTTTGTAGTTTCATCTATAATGCTAGACCATAATAACCATCGATGACCTATTGTCAGGTACTACCAATTGCGGCTCGTCAATACTTACACTACTTGCTTTATTTAAAGTTTTGTACTCATTTTATCTGGTATCCTGTGCTTGGAGTTTTCCTGTGAAATATAAGAAATAAACTGACTGGTTAACCACCATTCTTAATTGTGTTAACCTGAAATCAATTAATCATGTAAGGTATTGATATATGTTTCGGCAAAGCATGCATTGGAAAAATTATCGCAATAGTCCATCACTCGTGGTTTCATTTACATGTCTAACCATCGATACCTACTTGTCAGGATATGCTACTTGTCCTCAATCCTACACTACTTGCCAAATTGCATTTCTACTTGCTACTTGTTTTAATTATATGAGCTCTTGGTCTTGGAGTCTTCTGTAAAATACAATAAATACACTAGCGGTGTAAGATGCCAATCGTTGTTAAATTTTAACATCAGCAATGCACTCACTCGCCCTACTGGCTTATGCCACAGCCTTTCAGATAGTAACCTGTAAACTAAATGACTACAAATTATGAATGAGAACTACATTATCATAAACCAATTTTGTAGAGGCTCTTGCTGACAACGGCAGATATGCACACACAAAAAAGAGTTTGTGCCAATTGTCCAAATGTTCAGTAAATTTAGCTAGTGATACATACAACCATTCTGTGGTACCATATGGTGTTTATACACACTTAAAAATTAAGAACCCTTTTGCCCTCGAAAAAGAACTCTTAATTGTTCTTGATTGAACCCAAAATGTCTTCAGACATCTTTCAGAACCACTTCAGTCCTCTGTAGAACCGTTAATGGTTTCCAAACGTGTGTTAATTTTCTTGGATGTTTGAGAGAGAGGTGTTTCATAGAACATTCTTCGAAAATTTTAGAACCATTTGCAGACCTTTTTAAGGTCCTATATAGAGGCTAAAAGGGTTCTGAAGGGTGCCTGAAGAACCATTTGTGGTTCAATTTAAGAACCATTATTCCATATTCTCCAGAAGGACAGCTTTACCATTTTGGAAGAGTGTATAAAGATTATTGTTGTTGTCAGACGCATTAACAGTCAAAGTAGCAAAATTGGTTAAAATACTGAAATTGAGCTAGATAACTTAAAATCTCATTATGCAAAAACTATACAAGTGGAATAGTTTTATGTTCAGGTGTATATAGCATATATATGGGGACAAATTTTGGGAAAATATGGGAGTAAAACGTTTATGGCTTCATGGTCAAATTTCCATGTAAATTTAGCAGTTACGACAAAAAATAGAAAAAAAGGTGAAAAAATCATCACATTTTGGCATATAACTATCTACTGCTTCAACTTATTATCAAAAATGTGATATCGACTTATAGATAATTTAATTTGCTTTAAAATGATACCAAATTTGCCTTGTTTAACCTTACTTTGCGACCAGTAGCGCTAAAAATAGCAATATTGATGAAGAACATGCAAATTTAGAGGTCATTGACCTCTGACGTCACGTTCCACCGCTCGCGACACTTAAGACTTCACTTTTCAGATGGCCCAAGAGATGGTCTATACAAATATCATAACAAGACACCTGGTAAAAAATCAGGATTAAATTGTTGGTATCTCCCGGACTAAAAGAAGATGACACAATATCAGCAGGTCACTGTCCGACCAAGGTCATCTGGTCCGCCGATATTGATCGCAGTGGCCCGCGCAGTGTGTATCGCTACGTCAATAGTCGCTTCCTACCTCGTATGTATAATATCAAAGACCACCTCACACGTCATTTGTTAATGGTACCAGACGATGGACAGATCATTTGCAATTTTGAGGGGAAAAGGGTCAAATTTCATTCCATCCATATGTTTTGAAATTTAAAAATCCTGTTGGGTAATTTCGTGAATACAAACTTCTCTTTCACAATTTTTTCCCGGCACATCTACCTTCTCTAATATTAATTAAAAACCGAGGGTCTAAGCTAATTGAATGGACAGTAGTAAGGTACACAGTATCTGTAGAACTTGCGCAATATGCGAATGCCAGAATGCACCTGTATGCCATCAGTCGCAATCAAAAGTCGTGGTCAAAGCTGCTTGTGATGAAGGTGCATTGCAGGAAATTTTCTCTTGCACAGATATAAAAGTAATGCTTACCCATATTGAAGAATGCAAGCACTGGGAGACTTGTGTTGGATATATTGATTACTCCATACTTCTGAAGTATAGTGACATTTTGATCAGGCCTCAAACAGTAAAAGATCCCTGATTCTAGTTATCTTAATTCCATATTTGCTTTGCATGCTCCACCTGGAGCTTGAAGCATCTGGGTTTATTAAAATGGGAGACCACCTATGGATGCCCTCGCTTTGTCACAGCTGTTTGACCCCATGCAAAATTGTCTCTTTTATTTTTAGAGCAATTTTAAGCAATGGCGACACAATTTTGACAACTGATATAAGTAGGGACATGCAAGAGCTATTACCTCCGCAAAAATCAGAAAAATCCATTGCGGGAATCTTGCCGTATAGGCCTACAAAGGTCATAATTTGTATGTTATAGCGCCCTCTATATGCCTATTTCCCATAAAAAGACGTGTAAAACTAGATTTTTATGAAAAATCATATTTGCCCGCAATGAAATTTCATCAAATTTACACAGAATGTAGTTAGTGGTATAAATACTCCAAATTAGTTGTCAAAAGTGTGTCGCCGTTTATATTTTTGTTTTATTCTTGTTTTGTCATAATAAATGAGACTTTCAAACAGCTGTGTTGTAGCTGTTTATGGTACTGGAATGCCTTCAAAGTGTATTATTCATGAACACCTGGTAAATCACATGTTTGATGTTGTTAGATTCATGATCTTATCCACTCGGGCCATAGCCATCAACAGGACATACATTGATAGGGACATTATAGGGGTTCTGAAATATTGGTAGTGGTGGTAGCCATGTTGATGGAAATAGAGAGATGCATTCCATGACAGTACATACACCTGCCAATGATCCCTGTAGAGATGCTACACTTGGATCGATTGACAGCTTAATGTATTTTAGTCCTAGAATGTGTATATCTTGTCCGTCTACATGGCTTGTGACCGACTTCATATTGAATGTTCTCTTGTAAAATTGAGATAACAAGCAAAAATAAGGGATACATAAGAAAACTAACATTGCAAAAAGGTTGTAATGCAACCAAGCATTGGCATGTCCAGCCATGGTACTTGAGGTCCCCAAATTTTGTTTGCCAAAATATGTAAAATCAGATTGTTTTTGCCTTGAACTAGCATTCAGCAGCAGCCTTTAATTTTGCACTCTGAGGTCTCTGGATTTGGGTGTATCTGGCCACACCCTTGCCAAGTATGCTAGAGATTAAAGATGGCGCTCTTTCAAGGCTGAACATATATGGTACAGATGCGACCAAGTTCAATTTTAAGAGCAAATGATTTTATCATACAAAAGTAAATTGACAATCGTGCACGTAGGTGGGACTACCACCTTTTGCATAGTCGCTGTCACTTTTGAATATTTCCTGGTTTGGATTATGATAGAACATATAGTCTGTATTGTACTATGTGCACTTTGGGATGTAACTGTCATGGTTATGATTATCACAGTTAGTTCTGTTCCATCTTTGAATTGTTTGTTACCTTGTAGTTGTACATTCCTTTCAATTGTTAACTTTGTTGTCTGTTATAATAAAAATCAACCAAACAATAATGAAATGTTTCTGCCTTCTTGTTTGCCTTGTGTTGGATAGAAAAACAAAGTCAATTAAAAAGCCAGATTTACTTGCAGACAGAATAGTATTTATAAAGTACTCCCGGAAAGTGCTTTCTACACTTTCTCTCAGCACCATACAAATACAGATAACAACCAAATTTACCTTTTAACCTTAGTTTTACCAAGCCTTTTTTGTAACGGAGTTTACCGGGGGTCCATTAGGAATTTGAAAGTTCCCAATGCTTAGTGGATAGCTATGGTCCTACTCTTTTTATTGATACCAAAAAAAGTACCAACATACAGGGAGTACGTACATTACAATGACGTGGTAGAAGAGGGTGATATTAATACTCCCTAAAGGATATTTTTGCTTCGATTTCGGAAAACAAACACGGAAGAAAAAATCGTTCATTTTTTAAAAATTGAGTAGTACTAGAAAGTTTGACGTTATATCAAAAGAAATTGTCGATTGTACCCACATCCATTTTATCATCAATTGGCCAATAAAATAAAAACTGTTTATTAGTGTACATCTCATTATTTTGGAGAAGGTTTTAACTTTGAAGATGTTTTTCTATAGTTTGAGGAGTGTTATATCAAATCTGAGATAAAATAAGGGCACAAAATTAGTACAGGGGTACATTTGAAATCATGTCAAATTGTGTTCAAATGTACACCAATGTATTGGTCTCACGGATTAAAAAAGTACAGTTTGTCTAGGTTCTGACCTCTAGTGAGTAAAAATTGTCCAATGCTCAGATTTGTTAAAACTCAAAATTATGGTCATACTGAAACAGCAAATGCATTTTATATCTTTAGAAAGCATTTAAAAACGGTTGACTTAGTTGTATTTAGGCTTTGCTTCTGTAGTGTAGCTGGAGTCATTTTTTTCAAATTCAAAATGCCCATTTTGTCTCTAAATTGCTAGTATTATGTCATATCAACACCTTAAAAACAGACACTTAAGCATTTTAAAGCGGTCCTGAAGATGCCATTTACGACTATTTCTAGACCTAAAAAAAGTCCGATCCCGACATAGGGGGCGCGATTTGTTAACATTTTTGAAAATATCGGTAATTGTGGCTTTAACTTCTGTTCCTAGCTACTTGTTTGAGGAAAATAGTGAACAATAACGAAATTCGTGATGTTCAGTGTAATGCGAGTCAAAGTCTTGTCAATAAATGTTGCATGAGTTTATCCACATATTGTTAATTTTGATTACATACATCGCCGAAGTAAACCATTTTTCCACTACAAATACTAATGTTATAATTACCATTTATTGGGTATGTCAATCATAAAGATTTTTAAAAAGAGTTAATTGGGTAATAGTCCGGGTATTAGGTAGTACAACAGCACAAATGGGGTTCATGCATTGGATATAAGCCAGTTTGAAAAAGGGTCTAGCCCGAGGCACATTCTGCGTAAACCGTAGTGGAAGTACACCACAGTTCCAGTCCACAATCGTCTGCACATCCCATGAGATTACAATTCTAAGCATGGGCCTGAAGACACGCTGTGCACTTGCAACCAACGAGACCACCAGAAAAAAGTGACTTCTGCATAAGACGTTGCTCATAAACCAACTGAAGATCCAGTGAAATCATTGCTCCAGTGGTATTAACGAGATAGTATACAATTGGACGCGTTCACAATTGTATTGTTTCTTCATCAATTTTGCACTTTGGATATAGGAATTTTAAATACGCTTGACATAATGACCGATTCACATGCAAATACAAAGATCCTAGGCCCTATGAAAGTCTATTAAATTTCATTGCATCAGTACGAGACGTAGATGACGTTCATTGATAAAGTCCAACTTTTGGAACGATTACGATGCTTTTTCTCTTTCCACTTGGTATTCCAAGGGCATGCAGCAATGCATTTGCTCAGTGAAATGTTGTAGAAGCCCCTGCTTTATTTAAAAAAGTATTATATGCACTATCCGAGCAATTTATGTTTGTTACAAAATCCCAATTTACTAGGCTAAGATAACTGCGAAAACTTAATTTATAACTCGAGTAACGTATACTATCATAAGAAATAGACCTAGTAGTTTGGAATATTGGAAAATGATCAGTTAGGTCTGCAAAAGAAATACCAGATTTAATTTTGTGATCCAAAAAATTTGTAAATATATTGTAAAAGGTCCGAATTAAAATCTCCAGAAATATAACAATTTTTATTTTCAGTAGTCTTTTTAAGGTAACGTGAGAGGTCACTAATAAATAAATCAGTTAGTGCACGATAAATATTCCCGAAATTATACTCTTGCCACTTGGAAGTAAAATTTCAGTAAATATGGATTCTGAATGGTCGATGATACCAAGGGGTTCTAAACAAAGTTTCAAGTCATCACGAATGCGGAAGGGTAAAAAATTATGAACATAATTGCTGACCCACCACTCCTAAGATCACATCTAGAAGCATTTAACTGAGTATAATCCTCAATGTCAATCTGATTAGACCTATCCTCTAAATCCAGGTTTCTGATAAGCAAATTATTGAACATATGTGGTTTAAATAGGAGAGAAATGCATGAATATTGTAAATATTATAAATATTCATGTTGAAACTGCTTGGGTTTAAGTAAAGAATAGAAAATTCGCCATCACAAGAAATTGGTATCTGATATCCATCTTATAGATAAGTAAAATTTGGTTGTGTTCATTATCCATCAGGAATGTAGAGTCATTGGCCTTTTGCAAGATGTTGGTTGTCTCTCCATTCATAATAACTCTAAAATAAGTTTCATCTGTGAAATATTTTAAAAAAGCTGATTTCAACTGATTTTGGTAGGTATGGGTGTCAACATTTACCAAAAGAGTGAGTTATCGTAGGGGGTGGGGAAATTGGTTTTTCGGGAGTCAAAGGTCAATAACAGAGGTCAAGTTTTGAAATTGATCCAATCATGTTGAAAAGTATACCAAGTTAATAGTTTAATCATAAGAATTCCAAAAAGGTATAGTTTGTACTATCTGCGGCCGAAAGTTTTGGAGTTATAGGCTAAAACTTCAAATACTTTGAAATCACTGAATTGGTTCATTGTGTACTCTGTTATGTCACTTATCCACATTTCAATGGAAACACATTTGTAAATGACCGGCTCTTAACCACCTGCAGGGCTCTTGTCGGATTACCAATATGGCCGTCAGTGGTTGCAAATACGGAGCCCAGGTTTCCAATCCATTGTATAGAAATCAGTGCCTGACGGTACACCATAACTGTGGAGTCAACAAAGCTTGTTATGCACGGCTACATCATTTTTCTACAGCGAATTGAAGTTAATCTTATCATGAAACCTCTACCAGATTTTAGCGTGTGCTAGCTAAGACCACCTGTTGTTTGCATACTTCTCTTTCAATCGGCTAGATCCGAGAAAAGACTTAAATCGGATTGCGTTTACTGAAGTGGCCTGATTTTTCTGTGTCTGAAATTTAAAGGTGGGAGACCCGAGCGACAACCTCGTATCCCCCCTCCCGTACACACACTTTACTCCATCAAAGTGCAGATTTTGGTATCAGAAGAAAGTTGATATTTTTCTCATTACCCCAGTGAAATTTTAGGCCCAGGAAATGTTTCCTTTTGATTTTATGAACAAAAACGTCTCACAATTGTGGTATACCACATTTATTAACACACGATGTCTATGGGCCAATTTAGTACACATTTTTGCTTCTACTATCCAACGGCTGGGCCGATTTGCTCATTATCATGTTTTGTGGGGAGTCCAATGTGTGTCTGATTTACGCCCAATATTAATTGGGTTACCGCTAGAGTTGTAGAATATTGGGCTCGAAATTCGTCTCGCCCAATATTTTTGGCAACTCATAGCTCGACCAATTAATTTGGGCTTAATCGATCCATTTTTTTTAAATATCAATTTGATCAGATGTTTTTAGTGATATGCTTCCTGTGAAGGATAAAACGTCATATGAAAACTTGGATCATGATCGGGTATTACAATCATATTTGAAACGGATTGCTACGCAACATTCAACTGTATTTAGATGCGTGAAGCAACCGGCGTGCATTTGGTATCTCTCATGTCAGATGGTGCCCTACGCACTGCTGTGGCATTCACAAGACGCCATTTTCCTCGATCCCTAACCAAACTTGTAGCTTTTGCTACTCTTTCAGTCCAATCCTTTATTCCATATCTGTTCAAGCTTTGCCGGAACGACCTCTTCCTCTACCTTTCACGGCACCCTGAATGATTTGCTTCTCAATACTGTTCTCTCCTTTTCTAATTTATTCTCGCTTCCTCTCTCTCTCTCTCTCTCTCTCTCTTAGAAGTTTTCTTAATATCAGTGCCTGAAACCAATCTTCTGGCCAACACACATTCATTTATCCTCAGAAGCCTCCTATACACCACATTTCAACTGAATCGTGCCTTTGTTAGCACTTTTGTGGTCCCATAATTCACTTCCATAGGTGCAACACTGAAGACATTACCCATAGTAGCACAATTTTAGCTCTGTTTGAACTCCTCTATTTTCCCCCAGATCTTTTCTCATGTTTTGGGTGGTGTTCCTTGCAATCTAATCTTCTCTTGATTTCTGCGATACTGCCGCGCCCCTTGTTGTTCATGAGCGAACCAGTACTCAAATGATTGTACCTTCTTCACTCAGCTGGCTGCTAGACAAAGGGAGGTGACTAAATCCAGACCCATATTTTGGTCTTCTTTGTGTTCAATAACATGCCTTTCTTTTCACTTGCAATTGTTTGACACGCAGCATAGATCCCATCAGCTCCTCCCTGCTTCAAACCCATCGCAGTGTTCAGGTTTGGTGATCTTCATCAACCGCCAAAGCTAATTTCCGCCCTAAAAACCTCTAGTGCTTTCTCATATTCTTCCGAATTACATTAAAAAAGCTTGGTGAAATAATGCACGCTTTGCGAAGTCCATCTGTCCTATACTGAACCACTCTGTTTGCTCATGTGTTCTAACTGCTGATTCCCGACGGTTGTAGAGTTTGCATACTAAGTCGATGAATTGCGTAGGAAACCCCTCTCTCTCATAATGCGCCTCATTTCGTTGTGGCTGACGTAGTCGAAAGCTTAGAATATCAAAAAGCACAAGTATATAATGGGTGTTTGTGGTTTTGTATTTTTTCTCAATGACATTTCGTGTTGAATTTGTCTCCTGTTCCTCTACCTTCTCGGAAACTGGCTTGTAAGACAGACAGACACCTGCCAATATCATAATTGTTCAGAAAAATTTATGTGGGCATTTTTTGTTACAAGCCTGGCAACCCATGTCAATCAACTGCTCATATGGTAATAGTTTCTCATAGAGTTGTTGCCAAAATACAAATTTATTTGTGGCCAAAACGATGATTTTTGGCCAATAATGATTTTTGAGATTTTGATCAAAAATTCCAATTTAAGTAATTTGGACTATATGTATGTCTTAAATAACTTTTTTGAAGTAATTTTGGACTATATTTACGTCTTAATAAAAATTAAAGATAATTAAAATAAAGAAAATAAAAAGCTTCCGGAGCATTTAAGGTCATTTTTCTCAAAATATGTTTATTTCGAACTTATGATGCCATAACATATTGAAATAAGCAAAAAAAGCATCAAAAACGGGACATTACCAACAAAGTTGCTGTGTTGAAAATTATGCAAACATTTTACAATTTTACTTTTAATTAGAAATTACATTAGTGATAACTTTAAAGGGCAATCTGGATATGTACAATGATTGCTATATCATTCGATGAACATTCCACATAGTGGTTTGGTCCTGAAAATTGGATTTTCTGATTTCACTGTAATTTGGTACTAGAATACATGTAAGTTTTAGAATGAAAGTCAGTTTTAAATCCAATATGTGCTATATTTTAGTCATAATTAACTAATGTACTGTATTAAAACAAAGAAAATAAAAGCATTCCCAATCGCATGTAGATCAAGTTTCTTCCCAAATAATGGTTTATTTCAACTATTGATGTACATAAACATGTTAAAAGTAAGCACAAAAGCATAAAAACACTTTAACAAACACGTTTGTTTGCCTCAAGTGTGCATTCGTTTAACTATCAAGTAGAAATTACAGTAGTGTTAACTTTAAAGGGGCAATCTGGATATGTTGGCAATTATTACTATATCATCGATAACCATTCCCTAGTGAGTTTGGTCCTAAAATTGGATTTTCTGAGGTCACTGTATGTGTTTGGCTATATTATAGTATAATGAACAAATATGTATAAAACACAAAGAAATAAAAACAGTCCAGAGCATTTAGCATTTTCTCAACATAATGTATATTTGAACTACTGATTTAGAAACATGTTTAAGTAGCCCAATCATTAACCATGTTAAAACTCTTTTGACTGACCTAAAAGACCATGCTCTCACTTTTAATTAGAACTAAGCTGTTTACCTTTTAAGGGGGCCGTCTAGGGTATGTTCAAAAATAATTGTTTGTCCACAGAATATTCAAAATTGTGATGTTGGACTGAAAATTTGATTTGCTAATGTCCCTGTAAATGTCCTTGGATAACTTCAACCCAGCCTTATTCAAAAGATGTGCAAACCTGGATGATTGGTCCAAGAAAAATCATCTCAAGTTGAACCCCTCCAAGTGCAAACTATGCAAACTTCTTCAAAGGAATCATAACCACCTACCCCGATCTTTGATTGCAATCAAGTACTTTGCAGTGTTTACTGAACAAGCTTTGGACTGCTAGCCAATCTGATCTTTCTGGGCAGATCTCAGGTTATACATGGTTAGTAAGGTGTAATAACTTTACATGTTGAGTCAGATTAAAACGGTTTTGGTCTGCCACCTCAGACTTGGTTCAAGTAGTCTCGTTATGTCATGCCCTGTTTTGGAGTATGCCACCCGTCCGGTCTGGCATAACATCTCACTTATGCCCAGAACCAATTAACCTAAAATTGAAGAGTTCAAAAGCGTTCCCTCCTATTATCCTTGCACTCACAACTCAACCTATTGTGAACTCTGGCTAAATTAAGGTTTGAGTCACTTGCTGAGAGAAGATCCAACCTGTGTAAACAGTTTGCCATGAAATGTGTCAAATCAATAGATTGCAATCTGGTTCCCTCACAGTGCTATACTCATGCAGGAATCTTAGGGTTCTATAAGTACCAAGAGTACAGGTATCGAACCACAGATAGGAAATAGTGCAATTCCAGCCCTTACAAGAATGTTAATGGTTATTTGGTCAATTGATGTTCTGCAACTTTTTCCAGGTGTTTCACCCATATAATTGCTGGTCAAACTCTAATATGATGCAATGTGGCGTTGATATAAATACCTGTAAGTTTTGTGTGTAGTAAGTTCTTATTGTGAGTGAGTGAGTGAGTGAAGTCGTGAGTGCGTAGTGAGGAGTGCGTGAGTGCAGTGCGTGCTGTAGAGCGTGCGTGTGCGTAGCCTCCGTTCTTGCGCGGGTGCCTTTGACTGAGTGCGTGTGAGTGGTGTGTGACGAGTGCGTGAGTGCTCCCTGACGTGCGTGTGCGTGTTGCAGTGCGTGCGTGGCTTGAGTGCTCCGTTCGCGCCCGCTCAATCTGCCGCATTTTGGTGTGTGCTCTCGTGTCATTCATCGTTTTTCTTGTTCTTTTTCCTTGCTTTTTTTTTTGTCTCATCTTGCTGTATCTTATTGGTTTCTTTAATCACTAGCACTTCCTCTTTTGTGGCTCCTTTGACTTTTCTCCTACCCTGTACTTACCTGCACCGCTTTCGGTTAAAAATCAGTTTGATTGACACAAATTGAATTACCACACTTGGTTCATAATTACCAAATCAATTTAAAAAAACAAAGAAAATTGACATATTATGGGCTGTTAGAGCCTTTCTGCCTCCATTAGGTTAATTTGATCAATCAGCTGACTTAATGACAGGGAACATCAGGACCTTACGAAGCTGTACCTACATTAATATTATTAGTCTTTTACTATTTTTATAAAAAAAAAAAAATATATAAATTAAGCATCTTATAACAGCTAGTATAAGATACAGATTACTTAATTATCAGGAGTTCAGTAAAGTACAGATACGTAATTACACGCCGTTCAGTAACTGATTACTTAACTTGTGTAAACGCTTGCCACAGAGTTATTGACACTGCCTTTCCACTACATGAAACACATTATTTGTTGGTAATCATGCTTTACATGATAACGTACTTTGTTCACACACATACAGCAAATATCAGTGACATTAAGTCTGGTAAATTTATCCTTATTTATGCATTGTTAAAACTAGTGTTCACTTAACTATTCCTCATAGTTCATTTTCCCATCACTACTGAACGCTCAAAAGAGCGGGGGGGACCCACGTATGATCCTTCGCCTCTCAGGACTGGACAAGTAAGCTGGCCAAGCATACATCAGACCACGTTGGAGCTGTGGGCAGTTCACTGGCGCTGAGACAGACTCTCCCATCTGGTCAAGGGAAGTCACTTCCTAGTCCCATCGCCAACATGTCGGTCGTCTCCCCCATAACCAGGCAGGGATGAACCAGGAGTCGCACCCTTTGCCTACAGACAGTCAAATTCCTGGAGTGGTTTCTCGTCATCGGATCACCCTGACCGCCGTTCACCTTCCCGGGGAGACAACACCCTGCAGATGCCTATCACGAAGGACAATCCTGAACGGGGCCATCGAGAGTCCGGGGGTCGTCGGTGGATGGCACCTCACCCCAATATATGCCAGAATAGTTTTCAACATCCTGGAACACCCCACATTGACCTTTTCCTCCAACCGCCTCACCCCAGCTCCCGACATACTGCTCGGGGGCCAGGGACCCAGCGGCCATTCACCAGGACGCCATGACACTGGAGTGGTACGGATTCACAGTATACGCCTTCCCCCTGATCCCACTGTATCCTCTAGTCCTTCTCAAGTTCACACCAGGACAGAGCAACTGCCGCTGATCTGGGGTGCCCGAATTGGCCTCCGCAACCGTGGTTCCAAGACTCCTGTCGCTGGCTGTAGGCCAACCCGTTGACTCTTCCAAGATGAAGGACCTGATCCAGACTCCGGGGAGTCTCCCTCCGATGGAGACTCTGAAGGCGTCAAGCCTGACGCATGCCATTTTCATCCAGTCCTACAGAGCAAAAGGCCTTTCGCTCCAAGCCTCCCGTCTGGCGGGAGAGGCAAGGAGACCTACAACAATGAAGACTAATAATTACAGACTGCTCATCCCCGGAATTGGACCCTCTGCGAGCAACTCTAAGGAGGTGGCGGAATTCCTGATGCAGTGTTCGAAGATGGAGGCCCCAAACCCAAACTCACAGTCAGGAGTTTTGCCGCACGGCAGTAGGAGCTATTCATCTGGGGTTTGGCGAAGGCATCACCCACCGTGTCTACACCTCTCCAGCGGCTCATGACTCATAAGAGATGCTACATCGACGGCCGCCTTAACGCTCTCTGGTACCAACTGACCTTCCAACAGTCCTCCAGCATCTCAACCGTCCTCCTTATGAGCCTCTTCACAGGCGTCTCTAGCGGACACCCCCAAGAAGATCCTCTCTTCCTTGGTCGCCGCAGCATCAGCCGAGATATCGGATATCCATTCTCCGTCCTAGGCGAGAATCACCTCACCTTCAACAGGGACGCCGCTCGCCTTCTTCCCCATCAGGTTACCGGGCCAAGAATCAATCTCTCAGCTTCACTCCACAGCCGAACATCCTCCCAGATCTCCAAGGGTGGAGATCTCCGACAAATTCTTCAATGGGTCCAGGTAGAGCCTGAGTTTTACCGGAACATAGACTCAGCCTAAGGGCTCACGACCAGCTTTTCATCACAACTCAGAAGCCTTTTGTTTCGGCCCGTGCTCCAAGACGACATTCGCCAGATGATCGTGGCAGTCAGAAAGGAGAGCCTAGCTATAGGAGGTTCGTCTTACCGAGGAGATCACGACGTAAGATCTCAGGCGGCTGTTCGGGCCTCCCTACCGGAAGCTTCTTTTTCAAGAAGTCATGGACGCTATGGGATGGGCTTGTCCTCTACATTCCAACACGTTTATCTCCGAGATGTCCTTTACCAGCGGTTCGACGGCAGCTATAGGATCCTATCATCAGCGTCCTCGTCATCACAGGCAAGCCTCCACATCTTCCCGTCGCCACAGCTCCATAGCACTTAACCCATTGAAGTCGGTAAATACAACTATTCTATTATTGGCTTGTTCAACCTTCTCCCGCCTTATGGCCCGAGCACCCTGGTATCCGGGTTGACTCTACTAGTTGCAATCTGTGGCATACGTCAGGCTTGAATAGGGACGTATTAGGAGAGGTAGGTGATCCCCTCTCCCCCGGGGGAGGTCCATATCACCATAATCTCCTAGTACTCCCATTCAACCGACGCTCCCCCCCCCCCCCCCCCCGGTCCGGGCTCGCTACGGAAACTCCGCCCGGACGGGGCTCACGTGTTCGCTCTCACCTCTCCCGCCCGTGGAGTCCCACCCGTGAAGAAGAGCATATCAAAATGATCCGCAGAAGTCAGTGTTCTAGATCATCGCCCCCCGCTGCGTGCGCAGTCAGGGGTCGTCTACTTTCCAGTGGGTAACTTCTTTTGTGTCCTACAGATCATCTCAAATTAGGAACACAAAGAAAAGTCTTTGAATATTGTATTTTGTAAAGACCTTTTATAAAATAGATAATAATTAATTATAAACATTCAGTGAATGCTTATGAATTCCGCAAAATCAAAATAAATGCTGTTGAGGGTCCAATATGTTCCTTACATGGAAAAACTATGTAGCTTTAATTTCTAATTAAAAAGTGACAGCATTATATTTTAGGTCAGTCAAACATTTTTAACATGTTTTGATGATTTTTGTGCTTACGTAAGGGGGGGGGGGGGTTGGGTCTGAATATGAAATAAAAAACTGTGTTCAATCCAGAAGAGATAATGCAAAAAGATGGCTAAATTGTGTAGCTTGTACGCTACAAAATGCTTTTTATTCGATCGCAATCGTACATTCGTTCACTGAGATATTGCTGAATCCAAGTCAAGTAGTGTACGCAAAATTGCCAAAAATGCATCAGCTCCTATATTTTATCATGTGAAAAATTTCAAGGGTTTATATTTTAAGATATTTTTAAAAGATATTATTTATGAACTAACACATTCATTTTGGGCTAAGTTGCAGTATATAAATACTTATCTTCGCCTTTCCATATTTAAGTTATTAAATGTCACTGGGTAAGTGATTTTTATATGTATTTTATTGTTTTCTTACCCTGCGATTTTAAGAAATTATTTTAAAAATTAATTACAAGGCAATGCAACCTATCGATAGCTTCTTTCATCATATTAGGATAATTCAGTATAAAATGAATTTAAAAAAATAATTCCATATTTCACATCAAAGCGCCTCCATTGTGTTAATGTTTCGAGGCCTATAACTCGTTTCGTAAAATACGCAAACATCCACCAGAGAACGAGCGTAACTAGAAAACGCTACATGCTATGAACATGAAAATTTGGCACCCCTGCTTCAAGCACATATAGGCCGGTGAACCATGAGGCCGATTTTCAATATTTGTTCCAAATTCAAATTACGACGCCATGAATTATGCGATTGGCGATTGCCCGGTTGGGCCGTCAACGGTATTAAATCCGGCTTCAGCTTTCATGTTCACTCCGTATTTACCCACCTCCTGCATATGTCACCCAAGTTTCGTCCATAGCATGTTTAGTTATTTAGTTACATTCGTTCTCGTTTAGGCCTCGAGCCTTCCGGGTTACCATGGCAACCAAGCAAAACTTTTCATGTATTTTAAAACTTTTGTGACCTGGGCATAATAGATATATAACATGTATTACCACTATTTAGGAAATAAAGAAAATCATTTCATCAAAGTTCACTGCTTTCAAGCCCCATACCCCCCCCTTAACATTTTTGAAAAATCATTGGTCAATATACGTATTATGTTGAGAGAATGACCTTAAATGCTCTGGAAAGCTTTTATTCCTTTGTTTTTTAATTGTATTTAATTTGTTATTATACTAAATATAGCCCATATTGCTTAAAACTGTTGCATCTAAAACTAATGCTTCTATTTCAAAAGGGGCGTTGTTTCCGATCGTATTGGACCCCCTGATTTACCCGGAAGTAGTAATCGATTTTGATATCAGTAAAGGCCGTATTTTTCTCATTGTCGTGTCAGTCCTGGAATTTTAGCCCTCGAATCCATTCATTCCCAAGATATAAACAAAAAACCGCCGTTTTAGTGGTTAACCCATTTTTTTAGGCACAGTAGTGAATAGGGCTTTGCAACATGCATTATTTCGTCTACAATCAAACCGCAAGTTTGTGTCCCACGGTACTTGATTGGGGTTATCATGGGCAAGTGCCAGGCTCTCATACAAGTAAGAGCACAATACACATAATCGGACAACCCCCTTTACAAATACAGTAAATCAAAAATCAAATTTTCGCGGGCAAAATCACTATGTGAATGTTCTTCCGATGATACAGCAATCATTGTAAACCAATAATATCCTGATTGCCCCTTTAAGTTAACACTACTGTAATTCTACTTAAAGTAAAAGCATTCACACTTTTGTCAACAAACCGTGTAATGTGTTTTTGATGCTTTGTGCTTACTTTAAACAGTTTATGTGCTCAATACGTTCAATAAACAATATTTTGAAAAAATGACCTTGCTCGGTAATGCTTTTATTCTTCATTTTAATTATCTTTAATTTGTTATTTAAGATGTAAATATAGTCCAATTACTTAAAAGTGGTAATTTTCTGATAAAGCCTTGTTTTGAAGAATAAATACATTAAAATCTTCAAAAATCATATTGTTGGCAAAAATCATCTTTTTGGCCCAAAAAGGCCAACAAAATAAATTGTATTTTTGTGTAACAACTCTTTGAGAACTATAACCATATGAGGCATTTGACTGGACATGGTTGCCACTGTATAACAAAAAAATGCCCACATAAGTTTTTTCGAACACATTTATGATACTTGGCTGGGTTCTTAGACAGTCAAGACATATCTTATAATCAACGTCTAGTAAAGTACCACAGCTAAATGCAGATTTTTGTTTATACCACGACTAACATCATCTGTATTACGAAATAAAAACTCAATTATGGTGTATCACGGGCGCGACGAAGGTGGTGTCGGGCGGGGCAGAACCCTCTTTTTCTGGAGGGTAAAAACAGGGGGGCAAAGTTTTTTTTTGGGGGAACGTGAAATTCTGGGGGGCACAAAAAAAAATCACTCATTTTTTCCTTTCGGCCAGGGGGGGGGGGCAAAGCCCCCCCAGCACCCACGTGGCGGGCCGCCAGAAAAAGACATTTTGGCCGTAATTTAAAAATATAGCAATACTTTTTTGTCCCATTTTTTCCTGCCTATACACTAAATTATAAAGAGAGGCCTCCTTGATTTGAACTTGAATTAAAATAGCAACATAATTATGCACTATATGGATTTTCAATTTATAGGTTTATGAACAGAAAAATACTGTAATCTTCTGGGAAATACTGGACAAGCAATTCTAAACCAACAAAATCCCATAACTCAGCTGTATAGTTTCCATTCAATTCACATTATATCTAATTCTAACCGTTTAATATGTCCTTCTTTTTACCAAAACTGCATTTTACAGGTAATATGCAAAAAATGCCAATACCGGAAATTTTGGGTTGACATTTGTGAATAAAGGCTACTAATTTTAGGGTTTCTTCAGTACTTTTTATTCCTACCATTCACACTTTCTCTGTATAACTACCGCCAAATATATTTTTCATTTCAGTGTTTTGAGTGAATCAATTTTTACAGTCTGCTGTAATTTTCCCACAAGTAATTATTCGCAGAATGCTGTCTGCAAAAATTTATAATATTTTGTTATTGTGCCAAATCGTCTCAGATACAGCTACAAGGCTTTGTACTATATAACTTCGATTCGACCACACTTCCTAGGCTAACCCAGTGTTGATCGAGAGAGGAGATGAATCTCGCAATATTCCATTGATCGATATATCACTTTATAGCTGTCGCAAACGGGGTTTTCCTAAAGCAAACCGACGAATGCAGATTGGTCTGTTGGAAGAAACTTCATTTGGCGTTTGGGTATGAATTTCCAAACAGTGAAAATCTATTATATCTACAAATTTGGAATGTTATTTTTGCTCAATATTTGGTATAGGAAGAGAGCTCGTGATACGTATCAAATAGTGCAAAAACAAACCTCCATTTCGCCAAATGGTCGATGGCCTGTTTGGAGACTCGTGACGATATGGGTATGCTTGTGTAATATACATTTTGGTAGACCCCAACAATAGAATTGGAAGCCACTCTAGAGATCTCGGGTCCCTTTTTAGGGCTTCCATCCATGCGCGTCAACTTCAATTACCTGGAACTCACCGAATTGGCTTGATTCTGTGGTGTTATGTGTCGTTTATATACCCACATTTCAATAGCGCCGGTGTCACAAACTCGTGTCCGTGCAACTGAGTGTCCTACCACCCAACCCGTCCTATTGTATTCCTCCATTGAGTATGTATCATCATTTGTTTCACACAGCACTGTAACCCAATGGCCCTCGTCTACAAGGTCACGTTTAATTCTCGTACATGTTGCCTATGGTAGCTAGGACACTCTTCTCATGAGGGGACCTCACTTTCTTTACCCCGGTTGTGGGCGGAGATATGGGTCTGAAGACGGACTCATAGTCCTACAACGGTGAAGAATCGGGCACTCGATTCAGTTACCTTCACCACGCCACATTAGTATCACACTTTATTCCGTTGGCATCTGTGGATCCTTACGATGGCTCCGGGCGGACCAGTTCTACTTTCACACGGCGATACTAGGGGAGATTTTGGACCCACAACAGTTGTCAGCCTATTTGGCGCAACTTTAGCGTCTGAATCCGGGGACTATCCCATAGATGGAGAGGTTTTGACCTGTCCTATAATCGCGATGTGTCACATTGTACGCCAAACGACCCCCCGTGAACAACTTAAGCATTCGTCATTCGAGGATATAACAATACCTCGGCGCATCTATCCCTCCCAAGGTGTTTGGGCCAAAGGACATAAGCAAAATTTTCCACTGAAAATTTCTTGTAAGGAGCATGGACCCCAGGTCAAACATCAAATCGTTTACACCACCTCTACAAGAAAAGGTTTGACACCTTTGGTAGTAGTTGTATGGACCCCTCCAACTCATGCTAGGTAGTAGTACCTCCTCAAAATGTGGTTATCACTTTTTCAATATGGGCCAAGATTACGTTTACACACAGGGGGTCAATTTTTAAATGTTCCAATCATGTTGAAATGTAAATGCCATATGTTCGTCTAGGTATAAGGATTGTTTTTCTCTCCAAAATTATAGTTTTAAACCATTGGTTTTTGGAGTTATAAGGGTAAATTGTAAAAAGGTTCTATTTGTACAGGGGTCAAAAACAGAAGTTGCTCCATTTTGTAAAAAATGACCAGAAGTTTGTTCACACTATCTTAATGTGTGTCAAATAGGAATAGTTTGTACATCTGCAATGCATAGTTACCATGTTTGCGACAAATAGGTCATAAGGCAACATATGCAATTGGTGTTGAACCTTCTTGACCCTTCTCTCCGTAGTAAACATTGAACATAATCAAAACTATACTTTTAGGAGTCCTCTTACCTCAGGCAAAACTTTGCAGTATTTAATATAACAAGATTAACTTTAAAGTGGACCCCTGTAAAACAAATTGAGATTTAAGATACAAATTTTTATCACGGCATAATTGATTTGTACACATTATTTAACCCCTACAACATACCAACCCACCACCCTGTCGGAGGTGGTACAACAAACAAGCCATCAAGACAAGTTTTTGGGAATCCTTGTGATGAGATGGACAAAATGGCATACGTGTCAACTTATGGGGCATTTTACAATTTGACTCCCTGTGAACTAAAATGGGCCCCTATTGAAAAAGGGTGATACCACAATTTGAGAGTAATGACTACCTAGCATTGATGTAAACCAAAGGTGCTAAACCTTTTCTGTAGTGGGAGGTAAACGAACTCCTTAAATAAGGCTTCTGCTCTTCCTCTATTTGACTATATTAAAGAAATTTAGCGGTAATGTTTTTGCGTATGTGCTCTGGCCACGCCACTGATTAGGGAGATTTATATGCGCGAGGTGTACAATAGTCAAAGAATCACACCAGCTCGGCAAACAGAGACCGCGCTCTCGTCGATCTTTCTGTCAGCTCGCTGCTAAACTCTCCAGCTTTCCATTCAACATCCTACAAACATGGAACACTGGCTGGATAGATACCTCAAGACCTGATCAACTCACTATCACACCTAAGACCGAACTCCCATCCGCGTAAGGAATGGGTCACCTTGAACAGGATTCGCACAGGTGTGCGGTCGTTTCAACAGCAATGTACCGATAGGACTCCGACCATCTCAGCCTGTCACTGTGGTTCTCCATTCACAGACTGCGGATCACATTCTCAATAAGTGCCCTGCCTTTCGCCCACCTGTGGATAAAGACTCAAACCCCAACCAGTCAACAGTGAGCTGACTCCACCAACTTCAATACATTTAGCTGCTGCCTCATACACAAGAGGAAGAAGAAGACCGCTAAATTGTCAAAAGTGGCCCAAAGATGAATAAAGTATAAATGTTATCATACACTCCCACCACTGGTTTCCGTCTTACAAATTGGGGTCTGCCAGCGAACGCAACGGGCCAGTGTAACCATGGTAACGAAACTAAGAGTCCCCCAATCCAGAGTGTCCTAGCTACCATGTCAACATTGTACAGAATAAGCCGTGACTTTGTAGACAAGCCTAGGGCATATACTGCATTAAACGATGGGTACAGTAAACAATGGAGAACACAATAGATATGAAACTCAGTCACAGAAACACTGTATTTCATGACAGGGGGCCAAAATACAAAAAATCAAGACCTGCTTATACTGCCCCCTTTTTTCCCGTTGAAGTTTTCGGGCACGCTCTTATCGAATGTGGACTATGAATGTCAGGGGTCGCCAGCATATGAAGACTTTGAGAAAGAGTGCGAGGAGGGAGAGAGTACAAAGAGAGAGAGAGAGAGAGAGAGAGCGTGTTATGTAAAGTACGGCTAGGTTCCTTTTTTCTAAAGTTAAAAGTGATTCGACTGCAAGAAGCACAAACAAACCTCTCTATTGAAGCCTGTATAGAAGATTCTAGGGACAAGTCACCGACGCTAGTCACCGACGGCGCGGCAATTCGCGCATGTGTATTACATTCCTGACTGACCTAAGTTCAAATTCACCTCGTTGCAATATACACACAACCTAATACAGTAAAGCTGTGTGTACATTGTACGTGTCATGCAAACCATGCTTGACCGCGCCACAAACACGGTTCCGCGCATATAATTATGACAGCAGTCAATACTCCCATTGCATTTCCCAATTCAAACTTGGTTCCACTGCCGGAAAATAGCCATGCATATTTGCTATGTCACCTTTGTAAAATTAAATGTCACCTTGCAATGATGACACTGTGGGTTCAGGAATGTTCTAAGTAATACCGACACAGATAGTACATCTCACTAGTCACATTATATCGCGCATAATCTACGATTATTTAGGAGTACTTTTTTCAACCCTCAATTTCCGGGATTGACTCATGGCGCAACGTTACTAACACAAAAACAAGTCAAAAAAGTCTTATTTAAATTCTTTTTTCAGCTCCGATAGCCGAGACCATACCGGATTTTCCCATTATCATTGCGCATATAATTTTGACCACCTGAGGTCTCTCGAACGTCAGGAACACACATTTCAGAATTTCCGAAATTTCCCCAAGCTGTATCACAAATATGACGTCACCATTCAGTAATGAGAGCAATGAGCGGCGCTCTTCATTTGTAATTGTATACGAAGAAGACTGTTCGTGACAAGTATGTGTGGTGACTGAGGCGCCTTGCTTGTGGTGCATGCGACAAACTCGAAAAACTAAACTTGCAGACCTGCTTTCCTTACGAATATTTATTGTTAGTCTATATGCTTTCCATATTCAAATGTTAAGTCTGTTTTCTGACGCAAGGTATGAGTAATTAATTCTTCAATACTTTACTGCATTTTAAAAGTTGGCGTAGAGTTTTCTGCATGTTGTTTTTCTTTACTATGTCCAAGCATATCTAGAAACGCACGGCGATACTGTTTGTTTATTAGTCCATATACTAGAGGATTTACAGACTAATTTATCATAGATATGATTGTACTTAAAATTATCATAACATATACAAACTCTTCAGATTCAACTGTATATGTGTTATTATCAAATGAATTCACGCTTGTCAAGAGAGTAAAATGTAAGAAACAGTACAACACGAGTAAAACATCACTCCATTGGCAACCAACATTACTGCTACATTATGTCGCCGTTTTATCATTTGTAACTCCAAGATCTTTTGTCCACTCTGGTTTACAACTGGGTCTTTGCGCAAACTTCGCATTATTTTAACATACATTGTGCCGTTTCCCATCACCACGGATATCCATGTGAAGACCCAAGTCACACTTATCACGTTTAAATAGGATGGAGCAGATTGGCAAATTGTGATTTCATCTGGCAATTTAAGGTCACCTTGATCGGGCCAGGTAAGACATAAAGTGAGGCTACTACTGTTAAATGGAATGAAGAGTGTACCAAGGACACTGGCCAATAACCAAGCCCCAATGATTAGTCTTCGAGTGCGGGTTTTCCCCTTCAGAAGACGATGTTTTAGAGGATAACATATCGCCAAATATCTCTAAATGAAACTATTGTAGTAAAGCAAATCGACGCACAAAATGCAAATCCAGTTGCGAATGCCATTACCGGGCAAAATAATGGTCCGAGATGTGTTCTGTCCTCGCGTATTTTGTACGATACGTTATTGAACGTTACTACAAAGTAAACCGTGTTGATGCACAGGTACGCTATATCCGAACATGCCAAATGACAAAGATACCGGTTTGTTATCGTTTGCATATATGGAGTACGAAATACAACAAATATAAAGAAGATATTGCAGAAAAGTCCACCAAAGCAAACAATAGGTATCAAAATATTACAAAATCCCCACTCCCAGTCTTTGAAAAAGAAAAACATCGGAGGATTCTCGAAGCTAACATTGTAAGATAGAATGCAATTTTTTGCATTACTTTCCATCTTGAATACTATATCGTAGCTGATGATAATCTCATGCGCGTAACCAATTTTAAATGCAGCGCAAGACATTGATTTAATTTTTCTCAAAATTGATAACACGATCCTTCAAATCTAAAGCTCTCGCCTCTTTTCAAAGTTAAGAATTGATTTCTGAATATGAAGCCAGAATTTGGAGTTCTATTACAATAGGTTGAAATGGTTCGTGTCAAAAGATGGCCACAATTGCTTTTAGGTCTATAAAAAGACATTTTGGGAAGTAAATGACCTAAGATCAAAGCAATATCAAAGTATATCCCTGTCACTTGTTTGGATGATTTTCGGTTACATGTTACTAAATAAATGATATATTGCATGCTTACGTCACATGCTGTGCATTTTTGCTCCATATGGCGTGCATTTATTTTTTCATACCTTTCGTTCCATCGTACGCATCGGAACTTCGCCGCGGCTCTGATGCTATATTATGAGCAATTATGATCAGTGCAGTTGTTGCAGTGCAGCAGCGAGCCTCCGAACTTGTGTTCTTTGTGCGAGCGAACAATGGGGCACGATCTTGTTGTTTCTGCCGGCAAGGATATGTTTTCAGCAGGATCTACTTGGAGTTCCCGGCCATGGAGGTTTCTTCACACCGAGTTTAATGCAGTGACTGTATCAAGTAGTGGGAGAAGGTAAATGAGGGCCTTTCTAATAATAATAATAATAATAATAAAAATAATAATAATAATATGACATTTTATATAGCGCCTTTTACACAAGTAGAAAAAAGCGCTGTTGCTTACTATTATTACACTGCCATCAGGAAATCGTAACAATCATTTCGCTTCACCTAGGCAGGCAGCTGGCCAAGCGCACAATCCTATCAGCACTTAGATTGTAATATTCCCTGTAACAGCTTCCCAGATTTCGCTTGGGTAGACGAGGTAATTAAGTATCTTGCCCAGGGACACAAACACGTTGACCATAGTGGGGCTCGAACTCACAATTTTAACGGTCTAATGATCACGAGTCCTGCACTTTTCCACTAGACCACACGCGCTCTCATTATGGCTATCCCAGGTTAGGCTAGGCTTAGCAAAGTCAAGTTCATGAGCTACCCTGAGCTTAATAACAAGGATCTATTTAGATGTTTTTCATTCATGCAATGGAAAGAATATTTTCATTCGTTGAAAGATGAAGTCGATAATTCTTGCCAATCTTGTAATCGATCGTTAAAAAACAGACAAAAAGTTTAATGATTTTTTCTTGTAGTTAAATACGAAATCCGCTGTTTTCCGCGCAAATGCGGGAATTGCGCGCGGCAAGGCAAAATCCGCGCATAACACGTCATTTTCCGCGATCGCGGAATCTCCCGGACCTTAAGGTTAGGCTAGGCTTAGCAAAGTCAAGCTCATAAGCTACCCTGGGCTTAATGACAAGGATCTATTTAGATGTTATATAAAACAAATAATGAATGTTTTTTCATTCATGCAATGGAAAGAATATTTTCATTCGTTGAAAGATGAAATGTTCCATTCAACTCGGCTAACGCCTCGTTTAATGGAAAATTTCATCTTTCAACTCATGAAAAAATTTTACTATTGTACTCATAAACATTCATTATTTGTATAATATTTTGGATGTCACTACTAATAAAAGTGAATATCGGTTTTAAATTGGAAATTGATTAATGAAATTCCTGGCTTAGAAACATATCCATACCGAATTCCATTTTCTTTGTTTTTCTTCCGGGTAAATCAGGGGGCTCTCAAAGACGATCGGAACACGCCTCTTTAACCATTATGCCACCAATTCGCCAACGCTTATATTAGAAACATTAAACTGCAGGCCTGTTTCAGACAACAATTTCATGTTTGTTTTCTGTTACTGTTATTTACCCTGGGCTTAATGACAAGGATCTATTTAGATGTTATATAAAACAAATAATGAATGTTTTTTCATTCATGCAATGGAAAGAATATTTTCATTCGTTGAAAGATGAAATGTTCCATTCAACTCGGCTAACGCCTCGTTTAATGGAAAATTTCATCTTTCAACTCATGAAAAAATTTTACTATTGTACTCATAAACATTCATTATTTGTATAATATTTTGGATGTCACTACTAATAAAAGTGAATATCGGTTTTAAATTGGAAATTGATTAATGAAATTCCTGGCTTAGAAACATATCCATACCGAATTCCATTTTCCTTGTTTTTACCCATTTTAAGTCACTTTTGACCCTTTTGGCCATTTTGGCCAGCTATATAGTTTGGGAAAATGA
>JAMKCH010042419.1:0-17500 GCA_023653785.1 Ophioderma brevispina | reverse complement strand
GATGATGTCATACCACCCCCCCCCTTCAGAATCTGGAGACGACGGTTAAATATTTTGGGTCAACCTGCGAGCGCAGCGAGCCGAAAAAAATTGCTTGTCGGTACGCAAAAGGTCCGCTTCTGGCAAATCCGCACCCCCACATAAATTCCTGGCTACGGGCCTGATTAAACATAACTACATTTGAAGTGTTGGTGTCGGGTTTTCTGCATGTCGTTTTCTCTTACCATATCCAATCATATCTAGAAAGGCGCGTCGATACTGTTTGTTTATCAGTCCATATACTAGAGGATTTACAGAAGAATTTATCAGAGATGTAATTGTATTTAACCTGATCAAAACATTATATACGAGCTCTTCCGATTGAATTGCATATGTGTAGTCATTAAATGAATTCACACTTGTGAAGAGAGTAAATATGTAAGACAGAGTACAAAACGAGTAAAACATCACTCCATTGGCAACTAACATTACTGCTACATTATGTCGCCGTTTGACCATTTGTAACTCCAAGGTTTTTTGTCCACTCTGGTTTACAACTGGGTCTTTCTGCAAACTTCGCATTATTTTAACATACATTTTGACGTTCCCCATCACCAATAATATCCATGTGAAGATCCAAGTCACACTTACTAAATTAAATAGGATTCACTTTTTTTTCCTGAAGCCGATTGACCTATTGTGATTTCAATCTGGTAGTTGAGATTCACCTTGATCGGACCAAGTAAGACATAAAGTAAAGCTACTGCTGTAATATAGTACGAAGAGTGAACCAAGGAGACTGGCCAATAACCAGGTCCCAATGATTAGTCTTCGAGAGCGCTTTTCACCCTTCACAAGACGATGTTTTAGAGGATAACATATCGCTAAATATCTCTCAAAGGAAACTAGTGTAGTAAAGCAAACTGAGGCAGAATATCCAAGTCCTGTTGCAAATGTCATTACAAGACAAAATAATGGTCCGAGATCTGTTCTGTCCTCGCGTATTTTGTACGATGCGTTATTGAACGTTATTACTTTATGTGTAAGCTGGTTGTAGACGCAAAGGTAACGTTATATCCGAAATGCCAGATGACAAGATAGCTGTTGTTATCGTGTGCATGTATGGGAGTTCGAAATACAACTGTTAATAAAGAAGAGTTTGCACGAGAACGCCAAACAAAGCAAATAAGAAAGTATCAAAAAATTAGAAACTACCCACGCCCTATCGTTGAAAAAAGAAAAACGTTGGGAGGATTCTCGAAAGTAACATTGTACTTTTGGGCATTACTTTCCATTTGTAATACTATATCGTAGTTAGTGACAATGTCACGCCTACGGACCGATTTTAAGTACATTGCATGACGTTGATTTATTTTTATAAAGGATCGTTTTATCATTTGCTTTAATAAAACGATCATTTATGAGATTTTTTAAGTCAAAAATTGAAGCGCGGAATACGGGTTTAGTAAGAAGTTGATATTACAAACGGGTGAAAAAATTCTTGTCAACATGATATTGCTCTGGGCCTAAAAGGTTTGTATTTTCTATAAGTTGCAGGGCTCGATTGTGCTTATTATATTTTCGCGAAGAGAAACGATCAAAACTTGCTCACTGCACCCATTGGTTTACCCGCTTTGGTGTCAGAATCTGTGTTAACGTGTACAAGTTTTTGGAAAGTTTGATTTTGTTTCCTTCTCGGAACATATCAGGCGTTTTTGGCGATGTTGGGGGAGGCTTTGTGAATTACAGTTAACTTTACAGAGCGCGCTTGAGGCCGGGGAGGAGGGTTTTCAAAATTTTGTTTCAGGTAGGATTGTGCGGGCCCGATTTCTGAAGTTGGGGCCTTGGGAACTGATTTTTTGTGTCCCAAAGTAGGGTCTTAGAACTGCAATTTGAAAATTTGTCGAACTGGGAGATGAAATGTGGGCTAAAAAATTTAGCTTCTGAGGGCAAACGTTTACCAAAAAGGAGACCTTAAGAAACTGAATTGTGCTTTCAAACCGGGGTTTTTACTATTAAAAAATATTCTGAAACAGTTACAAATTTATCAGAAATTCGGACAACAAAAATACGCTCAAAATTACAGATACACTAAAAAGATTAAGTTAATTAAAAAACGCTTGGAAATTTGTGTATTCTGTTAGTTATTAGAGAGCTTGGTAAATGTAGAGGATAAAAAAACACTGATATGAACCACACCAACTTCGGTAAATCTGCCTATAGGGTGTATACCTCTTTTAACACATGAAACTGAATATGTAGTTGTTGTAAAAATATAACAAGACCTGTAAAAATTATACTTTTTCGGTAGGCCGATTTAGTTGGAGAATGGATACTGCGTAAAGTATTTAAAAATTTCAATATTAATATCTATTATTTGATACTTGCATTATCCTCACCAGGTACAAAGTTAAATCACCGACAAAGCATGTATATTTACTGTAGTCTGTTATAATTAAGGTTAGTTTTTACATTTCTTTTAAGTGGATGAGGTCTTTTTTTAACACCCATTAGTAAATAGGGGAGGAATTGGTCTCTGGAGCCCTACTCCCGAAAGCGCATTTCGCTTTGAATAATTCAACAAAACTCTTCACAGACCCAGAGTATATTGCTCAAAGCATTAATTTACAGTGAAAGAAAACATTTTAAAATATTGATGGTTAGAAATCAGTAGCAATAATGATTTTTTTGCGCAATCCAATTTGACGAAAAGTGTCCATGACTTCGTTACCTCTTATTTTCTCAAATGGGGTTAAGGCCTACCCGAATAATAGAACTACTGCCATGATCATTGATAACATCATAACAAATGATCCTTCTAGACAAGTTTAATTTCGGGTGTCTCTCACTGACATTTTCAGACATTTTCGTAATTGTTTTAAGAATTTCTCAAAAGAATAACTGAGAATTAGCTTGTAACAAACAAACAATTTCCGAAAAAACCTATGTCATGTCAACTTTAACCAAACAATATCAAGGGGCTTAAGAAAGTATTATTATTCACAACGTGGTAGAATGTGTATGATAAGAAAGTCCTGAAACATTTTAAAAAAAATGCATTCAAGACCAGCTATCAAATTTAATTAATATCCACTGTCCTGTTAAATCCACTAAATTATATATAGGTAAACACTTCGGAAACCGGAATAACACTGGTCCTATTAAATCTTTTATTACTAAAGAAAATTAGTTTAGAACACTGCAGGCTCCCACAAAGTATTGAAAATAAACTTAAATAAACCAAATACCGCAATACCTAAATTATTTTGCGCATTCAGTTTTCTAACGTAAGCCATATCACAACGAGCTTGATTCCTACCGTAGCAACATGAAAAAAAATCTTCTCTTTCGAAACAAATTCCCAAGCAATACCTTGGTTTAATTATGATTATGATTCTAACTTAGTTGGCATCCCCAAACCCCCTCATACTCTCATAGATAATACCAATTGCTCTGGAATTAAGACCGATCGAAATCCTAATACTGCAATGACCTTTTTAACCACATAGGTCCATAACTTTCTGCTGCTAAATACACTTCTCGTGCTAGCCGTTCTTTTGGTTGTTATCTATCTTGGTTTTCCCTGCGTTATCTACTCTACTACGAATCGGTTCGAGAAGGCTACGGGGGCGTTATTTTTAAATAACCTGCTCTAGAGCTTGTTATTTTTTAATAACATGCACACTCGGAATTCGGGGTCACAACTCACCACGCGGGTCACGGGTAAATGTTTTCTAGAAATACACTGTCTGACATATATATCAGCGGGGGGCGCGGCTCGATCTTGTAAATATATACCGATGGCAAACTTAAGATAAACAAATTCTATGTGTCAAACTAATGCAACCTATGTATTTAGAAACATTGAGCGGTTGCTAACCTGTATAAACTTGTAAAAATTGATTTGCTCTTTACATCAAACATTTTCTCATAAATGGACATGACCACAATTTATTATATTTTTACACAAACAAGCAAATATATATATAAGTCATATTTTGATTTTTCATACTGTCATTTTAAAATGTGTATGCAGACTGCAATCCGTTAGGGGTAATTGCAAAAAGACACAAATTAAAACAAATAACAAAACCTACTCATGAACATTAAGATTTGACCAAACTCTGGGTAATATAGAGGGTACCACCCAACCACCACCCCCCCCCCTCCTAAAAAAAAACAGTACTAAGTCAGCTACAACCTCTTGGGATCAAGCATGCAGAAGCTCCCCATCCGACGCGCGTCATTTCCATTTGAAATCAAATGCTGCATCCACAAATGTCGACATCACCCAATACACATAAAGATACGTACATATTTAGAAACTATATATAACAGTGCGGCACCGATAAGATTGGTTTATTTTGTTTTCTTTCTATCGTCAACCCTATGCAATGAACTCAAACACTGATAAAATCTGTGTAATTTCTGCACGAAAATACAATATCGTTCAAGGAGAATAGGCGTTAATAGTCTTTATTCCGATAGGCTGGTTGCTTATTCATTCAAATTTAACTCAAGGCGGATAAACTAAATACAGATATAATTTGTTTATATTAGCCAAAAGCACTAATCAATTAACAGATTGGCAAGGTATAAGCTTTAATACTTAATGCTTTGACTCACTCAAAGGGAAATGGCCAGAGCAATCCAATACAACCCCAGGACAGTGTTTTAAATCATGTTAAATTTAATGCGACAATTATTTCTTTCAATCCAATTTTAGATGTTTTAACCAAAAAAGATTGTTGTAAAATGTTATTTTTATATTATACTCTAAGTGTAGGCTATAATCAATGTGCTATGATGGCGTTAGTACACAAAAAACAAGCTTTCGCGCTTGACTTGGTTAACATCGGTCTCGCGGACTGCGGCCGCTCGACCGATATTAACCAAATCAAGCGCTCAAGCTGTTATTTTCACGAAGCCATCTAGCTCATTGATTATATATATCTACCCCTCCTGATGAAGCCAATCTTAATCATAGCAGCTTATCTCGATCTACCCATATAGTATATTCTGTCGCCTACAGCTAAGGAAGAACTGATGGATACCACCTTACAAATGGAACCGAACAACAGCACGTGGTGTCGATCGTATTAGCCGCAAATTAGTAACAGATCTTGCCCAAACATTATTGAAGCCATAATGACATATCCATATTTCTATGTCTACCGAATTGTCCCATCTAACTAAAAGTGGCAAGAGTTATTCTGATCTTTAAATCTGGTGAAGGTCTCTTTCAACAAATACCGGTCAATATCTATCTTTCCAGCCTTACCAAAATTCTTGAAGAATGAATTATAATAGGATCATACAGTTATAGATAAATATAAATCCTTACTCTGCCAAGTTGTCTTTGACAAAATATTCCACTTTTATGGCAACTTAATAAAATTAATGATAAAGTTACTACAAGCCATAGACCAAACATATCACTGCTGAATATGTGTAGACTTTCCAACGCTTTCGATAATCTGATCAAAAATTTCTCATTATAAACCTAAACATTTATGGTATAAGAGGTACTGACAATACTTGGATTAAAACTTATTGGATGACCGAAAACAATTCGTTGATTTTAATCAACACCATCTCCACACTTCTTCCATAGATGGGGTCCCTCAAGGCTCAATCATAGGTCTTTTTATTTTTACTTTATATTTCAGAATTCTTTAAAGAGGGTAGCCTCAATCATTGATCCAGCACTGTTTTCCATAGGGCTGTCTATCATCCGGGGCACTTGCCGGTGGTCCACTTTAAAACTTAGCAGCGAAGCTAAAACAGTCAAAACCCCTCCAACTTCAGCGAAAGCGGTATGTGAAGGGGGGTTTTCATTCCTGGGGTAATAAAATTTGTAGGCAAAGTGGGTCAAATTTCTAGCTGAGCGGGCCAGCGAAGTGGAGCAATGGCGGTCCGCGGATTGAAAAATGTCAAAATTACCGGGGTCTGAAAGGCTGTAACCGCCGTCCAAAAATATCTAAATGGGCTGATTTTGCAAGAATTTGCAGAATGACCGGGAGGCGCGCGCCCCCTCCGCACCCTCCCTGGATCCGCGCCTGTGGAGTATATATCGGACTTAAAACTCCAAAATCTTAGGTTCATTGGAGGTGAAAACAAGGTGACACCAATCCCGAACAAATTCGAATTGATTGTTTATAGCAATGTAGGTTAAACAAGTAGGTATTCCACATGCGCATGCTATTTCCTAACTAGCGGCACCAGTTCAGGTATCCTGCTATTACTTCAGGTAAAAATAGGGCGCATTTTGTTGCCTGTTTACCCGCGCTATGGGAATCAATCCCCACCTCAAAATGGCCGCCCGGTTTTTGTGGACGAGTGGCAGCCCTATAAAGGGACCTCTGAACAAATTAAAAAAGATAAAAACATACAAAAGATTAAGAACTTAAAAAAATCTACACTTAATATATAGTAATGATCTTCCTCAGTGCTTTCCTAATCTTCAATTTACTATGACACTAATTATCTTATATTCCAATTAATAACCTAAATTACTTGAAAACCGTTTAAAATATTTTGAATGAGCTATAAAACATTTCTTAAACATTAAAAAAATTTTGGATATTCAGAAATGAACATAACCCTTTCAACACAAAATGATATTAAAATTAGTATAGACAATCCCCTTCACAAGTTAACACCAACTAAATTTGGTTATTTTTGTTAATTGATGATGAGTCTGGGAATCCCAAAATTAACATGGTACTAAAGTAATTCTAAATACAACCGGATTATGATAAAAAGTTAAACCTTTCTTCGTTTTTTTTTTTTTATTTATCCTGCGGAGGGTAAGATTGTTGATACAGAGTGTGCCAGAAAGTGCAACATTTCAAAATATTTTGAAAGGTAAAATAGCAGGGGACTGTAGTTAAGAGTGGCGCTGGCCGGATAAAATGTGATTTTGCCACAAGTATGTAGGCATTGATAATCTAAAATTGATGGAAGCACTTGCCAAACCCCGTATTTGGCCGCCAGATTGGATTTCAGGTTATACAGGGGTCAACAATTTAAAAATGTGTCTGAATGTTGAAAAAGCAGACGATAGTGTTCGTCTGGTCACAAGGATTCCAAAAAGGTATAGTACACTATCTATGGACGTATAGTTTGGAAGTTATGGGGTAAAAACTGTAACAAAGGTAAAAAGACATTGTGGTGTGTACATGGGTCAAAAGTTTAAAAGTTGCTTTGATTCAGTTAATATGTGGTGTAATTGTTTCCATAGATAAAAGGATGGAAATAACGAATAGTTTGACTTATTGTTATGCTTAGTTTAACGTTATCACACAAAATAGGTCACAGGTCATAGAATCCAATAGCTGACAATAGCTATTGACTTTATTCGCCATTTTGTTATAACCAGACACGTAAGATGTCAAAATATTCCTATATTTCATTCTATGAAGCTAAACAACATTTGAACCAAATTTTAAAAAAATTGGAGCAACTTTAATTTTTGACCCCGTACAAACCAAATTTACTTTTTACATTTGTTACGGTTTTTACCCCATAATTCCTAAAATGTAAGTCACAGGTAGTATAAACTATTACCTTTTGGAATCCTGTAACCAGACAGGAATCATGGTGTGCTTTCAACACAATCGGACATTTTAAAAAATTTACCCCTGTGTAACACTGAAATCCACAGCTGAGGGCCATGGAAAGGGGTGTGGCAAGTGCTTCCATCAATTTTGTGATTTCAATGTATAAAGTACTTGGGTACCAAATTCACAATTCTGATCCGGATTTGCATCACTCACATACGATCTGTTCATTACAGTCCCCCAATAAAAGCACTTTTTTCAAGACAAACGTGATTACATTCCTTGGTAGAACCGTTATGCTACATAAAAACTTTCCCCGATTCAATTTTGGACGATTTTAAAGGAAATTAGAGAAAAATTACGAAGCATGTCAATTTCACTTTGGGCCACTCCCATTCCCTGTGTTGGCATGTTCACGGTATTGGCATGGTGAAACTTGTTGAAACCTATGACAAATCCGACCAGCTAATGATGGGGGGCCTCCAACCCAAATCTTTTGTACGTCTGTACCACGCCTGATTAAGTATAATTCAAAAGGTACACTTAATCTGCACATTGGGTGAATTAAAGCAGGATGCACCACAGCTATGGCCGCCAGTGAGGTGTTGGAATTAGTAAACCGGATGGTTGGGGGGGACGGTTGACAAAACAAATGCAGTATAGGCCACCCTTCTTGGAAGATCATGTGCAAGGAGTGCATTAATCTGTTGGATGGGGTATGATTGCCAGCCCAAATCAATTCTTGTGGTAAGGTTAAAGGATGATAAGAGTAAGCCGTAGTATAACTTCTGGGATGCTTGGAGCGTGGTTTACCTGGAGGGCCTTCGATGTGTTGGTGTTTGCACTATTTTTGCCTGGTATTTGCATTTCATTGTTGCCTCTCCGATTAAGCTGACTCCGTTTGTTCCAAAGTTTCAATTTATTGTATCTGTTTGGTAGGCTATTAGAATGGCTGAGAACTCAAACGAATGAATATTACTAGTCCACTCAATCTACGGTTGACTAGGACAAAATTGTAAAGATGTTTTTTTGCTGTACTTGTACAACCCCTCCCGAAAAACATATCAAAAAGGTAGAAAGGGAAGCATGGCAAGACATGCTATTTGCATAAAAAACCTCTGTGCCATTTTGGCCTATATTTGGTTATTATACAATATACTAAAAAGGGACGACCCCACCCAATTGAGGTCAATAAAGTTTTCACGTGAATGAATGGTCTTCACCCCTAAACACCATCTGTAGAGTTGCGCTGATATTTCAACCGTTTCATGTGAGAGATAAACACATGATTTCTTACTTACTGTTTTAGTTGTCTTTACAATACGCATTCTTCCAATCAACATTCCTTTTTATGTGATTATGATTTCCTTTGTTCTTGCGACAGGAATCAGTTCTGATATGAAAAGGTTAGTTTCAACAGCGAAGTGAGAAATAAGGAGGAGATGCCTCGATTTGAAATCAGATTACACTGGATTACTTTCATTCATTAGCTCATTGTTGGGAAACTTCAAGGGCCGCTCGATTGGACCTTTGAAGTAATCTGTTCATCCGACTCAAGCTTGGCCAGTCGGGAAAGTTTCGCAACAGGAAGTAATTGACACACTGCTACTAAAAAGTTTATTAATTTTCCAGCTAAATGTTCTCTGCTAGTAAGGAACCACGTTTGTTCTGACCAATAATTATTTATTTTATTCGTTGGCAAAAAATTGAGGAAAACAGTGACTTTTTAATGAAAGAAAACAGCAAAATCAGCCCGTTTTCGGTAAGCTAACCTTGATTTAATGTTTTGAGGTCAATAAAGTATTTTGTTATTTTAGCCTAATTTAAACATATCCGGTTAGTTCCTGTGAAATATAATATGATGAATGATTAGATAAATGCATTTTGAATACACCTCAACCATACCGGTTTGTGTCAGAACGTGTCCAAAGTGTCAAAATGCTTTGAAAATTTGGGGTCAAAGTTGTCTGTAAGTGATGCAGAAGAGTACGTTTCACTGTACCGGTGTGAAAACAGATATAGTCCAGCGGGAGCCACATTCCGGCGCTCCATAGACGATAACGGAATAAAACGTGAAACCAATGTTACGTGAAGAGTCAACTGAATCGATTGCCATATTGTTCACCATTGTTCCCGGACTACGAGTACGCCGGACAAAAATTACTTCTACACCTGTGACGACCATAGTGTATAGACTCTGTGCAAATACCAGTTGACAACTGGGTAATTGGGATTTTTCTGGGATTTAATGACAGGTGTAGGTAATGATCTCCAGCAAGTAGCGCAGGTCTTTGATTACAATCAATCGGATTTAGGGCAATTAAGATGAAGAGGCGGATGAACAGTTTATATTTGAAGTACAGTTGAACCATCTCCTTCTTCTATATTCTCTGGTTTCAATTGTGAGAAATTCCGAGATCTTACCTCTCTCCTTTGTGGAGGGCGCTGCTCTGCCTCCACTTGGCTGCCTCTAAGAATATAGCAGGCTTGCGCTCTCTTTTTATTTCAATATCTACTTGCGAACCTTTCTAGTACGTTGGATGCTTGCCATTCAAATATTCCAATTCAAAAAGTGTAAATGAATATCCCACATATTGGCTTAAAAAGGATATGACTAGGTGTATAACAAGCTCGGAAGATCAATAAGTAAAAATTAAATTGACTAGAAAAAACCAAAAGTCCAATACAGTCCAAAACGTGATGGATCCCTGATAAAGAGGAGCGCGCGTGCCACCCTCTTAGAGGCAGCCAATTCAAGGGCAAAGCAGCGCAATAAAGAAGAGTAAGATTTTGGAATATCCAAATATTGAAAATAACCTCAATATCCAGAAGGACTTTGCCGCAAGAACAAAAGAAACCATAAACAAAAGGAGGGTTAGAATAATTATGTATTGTCCAAAGACAATAACACAGTAACAATCCGTGGATAAAAATGAAAAATACACAATTTTCAATCGGCATAACTCGGTAAATATGTGTCCTTTTGGACAGATATTTTCGTGTCGAAAACCTAAACAAAATTCACTTTTTGAGACCACCCGGTGTGGAAGGAGATTGAGTCCTCCGGGCGACAGTCCGGGTGCAATGGTGAACAATAGGTAATCGATTCAGTTGACTCTTTAAGCAAAATTAGTTTCACGCTTTATTCCGTTGTAGTTCGATGGAGCCCAGGACTATGATACCTGCGGAAAACCATGATACTTCACCACCGGTGCTTAGAAGTAACTATAGGCCCGGCGCGTAGCAGAGTCCGGCTAACAACGGTAAAGAATAGGGGCACTCAATTCAGTCGACTCTTCACGCAACACTTAGTTTCACGCTTTATTCCGTTATCGTCTATGGAGCCCCCGGATGTGGCTCGCCGGACTATATCTGCTTTCACACCGGATTACCGCAATTGTCAAAAGTGGAACAAAGTGTAAATCTTACCTACCTCCTGATGCTGTGAAGGTATAGTCACACAGAAGACAGTTCCCGACCCAACACTTCCTGACTACACAAGACTGCATTTTTTTTTTCAAAATCGGCTACCGTCTTGTTCAAACTTGCAAAATTTACAATTTTTATCTCCGACCAGGGATGATTAGTCTGCGAGTTTCCCCGTCGTCAACGATACAATGGATGCTGAAACGCCGAGAAGTAGGCGACCGCATTAGTTAGAGGAGTAGCTAGCTATGTATGCACTTATTTAGGAGAGGATTGTCAACTGTTTTAGACTAATATGAACCCAAGGAAAAACTATGTGTAATGTGCCAAAAATGACATCCTGAGTCGAAAAGGCCTGATTTTCGCCAAATTCAAAATGGCAGCCAAAAATCAGTAAACGCCTTTTAGGATTCTTAAGGTCACTTAGAAAAACAAAATAAACGCGTTTTGGATAATAAAATGGCATGTTAAGATAAAAGCAAACACAAGCTCATTAAAATGGTATTTTAATATTGTTAACATGTTTCAAATCCAGATGGCGGCCAAAATGGCGCCAAAAAATTTCAAATCTACCAAAATTGGCAATATATTGAATCGTATGCCATAATCAATCAGCATGTCAGTGTATCAATAATAATATAATATCTCAATGACCACTAATAATTATATCTTTTGCTGACAGTTACTATTTGTAATAATGCTTGAAATTCAAAATGGCGGCTCGAGTAAGGCTACTGAAAAGTAAAACCCATAGAAATTGCCATTAATAGTACCGTTATTATCTGAATTGACGTACAACTAACTAAATAATGCCATATATCATTCATAATAGTTGTAGTAACTCTCCTATCATCTAGAAATGCCATACAACTACAACTAAACTAATGCAATATATCATTCATAACAGTTGGGGTTATCCCTTGTGTTACCCAAGGCCTTTTTGTAACACGGTTTAAAAAGGGGGTGTTACCACCCACCCCTCGAGAATTTGTTATAAAGCACCCAATGATTATGATTTGATACCAATGGATAGGTATGGTCCCTATTTCCATTGAAATAAGTATCACATACCTAGCATGGTGTCACAATGACGTCATCAAGTCCGCGAGTGGGCAAAATTGGCATTTTCCACGAAAAATAGGTGAAAATTCAATTTTGCTCTAAAAAAACGTAGAAGTATCGGATTCTGCGGTTTTCAGTTCTAAATGATGCCAAGTGGCTCTAGTTTACATAAACATGGAGTTTAGAGCCGTAATGTGCATAATATTTTGAAAAATGCACCAGAAAATATCTTGGGTGGCAACCCCCGCCCCTTACCCTTCGACTTTGATGGCAACCCTAACCAGAGGCCGAAATATCCATACCAATACTACAACAGGACACTAGGTGTAATTTCCATCCTTCGCTAACTGCATGGTGGAGAAAGGTGATGACGTGATCATATTATTCCCATATGCAAGGACATTTAAAGTCAACGTTAGAACCTACATCAAGCAAAAGCTTACATCCGGGGAGCGGATGTTTGTGTGTTTGTATAGTAGACTAAATGGAGAGATCTTGGCCTCAAAAAAGCTCTGTTTTTTTGCAACTCAGGAGTGAAAAGATCAATAATAGCACCTACACGGTTCTGCATGCTGCTAGGAGACGAGCTTTACAAAGTGTCTTCCCCGCACTCCATGTGCGCGTGGTGTGAACAAATCTACCCATGATAGTCACTAAACTGGCAGCCGTGACGCTGTCCGTAAAAACTAACTAAAAATCTCTTGTATCAAGAAGTTTGACAGTCCACAGCACACAAAAGCACTGTACAAGATGGCGGATACACTCTTGGTCAAGTGCTTCAAACTTCCACAGACCTGCAGATATTTGTTGATCTGCGTTTTGCTGAATTTATAAGCAATAGACCTCAAGGTGAACTCAGAGAGAACAGCTGTACCTCGATAAATTTTGGAAAACATATATCCTGCCGCGTATACACCAACAGTAATGAGAGTCCAAGCCACATTTAGAGACGCATCCCCGTAATTATGAATTCCCTAGTCGTATATATGGTTTGAAAGAGAGGCAATTCAATTGCTAGTCCTTGATCTCAAAAACACAAAAGGCCTGCCAGATCCCTACACACGTAGCAATGTGCTCGCAAGAATGGGTCCTTGCAGGATTGCTATACGATCAAAAGTGTTGCAAGACTGCAAATGAAAAGTAGGCAATTGTTGTAAAAAACCCCCATGAACACTACATGATAATACCTGCGACTCAGTAAGGTATGAACATGCCTAGGATCGGACTCGGTTATAATGAACACTACCTGATAAACCTGGACTCAGTTATGTCAGGAACACTGAATTTGACGTCAAAATTCGGGCTCTTAACCCATGATAGAATTTGTGGCACACTTTTTTGTTCCTTGGGATTAACGGTGGCAACGAGGAGATTTTCACATTATCATTGTGCCCTAAAAAAATAGAAGTACTGATTTGCCCTGATGTAAAGCTTTCCATCAAATATAACCCCATCTAAAAGGATTAAGCTGAGAAATGTTTCTTTGGTACAAAAATTGTGAAATTAAATCGTATAGGAGCAAATACCAAAATTCGGCCGATGTTTATATTGAAATATTAAGCAAATCAGAATCACTGTTCTCTCTTTTAAGGCATTCTGTAGCCAAATTACAAGGTAAGAAATCTAGTGAGTGTCTATCTATATGAATTACTATATGACCAACAATATTTGGGTGCTAAAAAAAATCTCTCGTTGCCCCTTAAATTACCGGAACAATTGAAATATAATTGGTTGAGGCTTTTTGTTCATTAGAAGAGGGCTGTGCCTAAGTCACGTAATGTATGCACATGAAAGGAATAACTCAACGGTTATAAACTAATATTTACGGGAATAGATGATAGCGGTTGTAATGCAATTTTCTATGTTTTGTCACCTTTCAGTATCCTATGGACGCATCTTGAATTTGAACTTATTATAACTTTATTAATGTCTGATATAAGTTTCTGTGGTCTGAGCCATTTTCTAGTTGTATTTGACACAATGGATTGATATATGGTGAAACAACCCCATACATTGCCAATTTTGTAGATTTGCAAGTTTGGCAGCCATTTGGGCCCATCTTGGATTGAAAAATGTACCATATTGAACTACCATTTTTAAATGAGCTGTGTGTTGCTTTATCTGAACATTCAATGTATTAAAAAAAACATTGTTTTTATTCAAAGGGACCTTAAGAATTTTAATAGGCGTTTAACGCTGATTTTTGCCGCCAGTTTGTGCAAAAATCAGGAATTCGTCCAGGATATCAATTCGGCACCATAACCCAAGTTGTTCCATTGGTGGATAACCCCCAACTTTTATAAGTGTATATGATTATGTAGTTAGTTTTACGTGTAATTTCTAGATGATAGTGGTGTAATGGCAATTTCTATAGTGTTATTTTTACTTTTCAGCAGCCTTAATCAAGCACCATTTGAATTTGAAGCATTATTCCATAATATTAAATGTCGATATAACTTTATGTGGTCTTGAGATGTTATTAATTAAATTAATGAAACAGGACATGCGGGATTTGATTTATCGCGAATACGAGTTTCACCTAATTGCCAATTTTGAAGATTTCAAATGTTTGGCAGCCATATGCCGCCCATCTGATTTGAAAAACATGTTAACAATATTAAAATACCATTTTCAATGATCTATGTGTTACTTTTGTCTTAACATACCATTTTGTTAACCAAAACACAAAATTTTGTTTGTCTATCGACCTTAAGACTCCTAGTAGGCTAGTTAATGATTTTTGGCGGCAAGTTTGAATTTGGCGAAATCAGGGCCTTTCAGACAAGGTATCAAATTTTGGCACACATCAAAGTTGTTTCCTAGGTTCAATATTAGTCTACAACAGTTGAGTATACTACCTAAATAAGTGCATTCATATCTTATCCAGCTCCTAGACTATCATGGCAACCAAGATCCAGCATGTTTAATTGGCGACGCCACGTTGTTCAGTTCCCGATTAGTCGCCGACCTGGAAAACGACGGCCACAAGTTTGACATGTTGCTGTCAAGACTCCTCGTCGATTGGTCGCCGAGTTGTTGACGCCAGGAAAGGTCCCGTCACATGAAGCAAATCGCGACGCGACCCAACCTCTCTCAACTACACAAGACCACATTTCTTTCCAAATCGGCTGCAGCCTTGTGCATCAAATTACAAGAAAGAGATCTCAATCGCGAGCGTAGGCGATCAAAGCATTCACTTGTTCAGTTATCAATCAGTCCAGACTTATCACGACGCACAAGGTGGTCAAGAATGCATGTCGGCGACTCAGTCTGTAGTCGCGCGTTAAGTCGCCGATTCAACATATCTAGTTGGCCCTTGCATTTCTCTCCCGCTTGGAGCAGACTCATTGCCGACACGTTTCCAACTGCACACAACCACACATGCACACCAACCTCGGCTACCGCCTTCCAACGCTCATGTGGTTATAATATAATAATATTATTTGAAGTCATGCAAAATGTGTGCGCACATGCACAATACCAAAATACAAATATAGCAAGTAATCCTGGAAAAATGAATGGGCTGAAAAATACCAAGCACTTAGTGCAACAACTTTTCCTATTAAGACACAACATGATGCAGGAATAATGCAAAAAAAATACAATGAAATCGCAGCACCGGTATTAAACAAAAAATGCTAGAATTACATAAATAGCAATACATTAAATAATATATAATTAGAGAGCTAATCAATACAAACAATACTTCATCTTGAGGTGGTAAGCAGAACCTCAATTGTGAGTCAAAGTAAAATCTTTACAACCAGTCCTGAAAGTTCCCACATTTTGAGCAAATGCATGTTGACGGAATCTCGTTCCAGAGTCGAGGAAGTGAGACAAACCATAGAATTATAGCAAATAGTTACTTCTAGCAATTCTGTGTAAAAGCCTGAATTATCCAAAGAACTACGATGAATGAAAGAGATGAAAGAACTGGGCCCTAAATCATTAAGAATTTTGTAACCAAAAACCAACTCTGAATCACTAAAAAATACTAAGTCTCACTAAGCCAAACTCTCCCCCTCGAAGCCGTTCTGCATATTAGGAGGATAGTATCAGAATTATGTGATTCGATAGCATGGATGCGTGATCCTTCGCTGAATTTTCTCAAGTCGATACAAGTGATTCGCTGAAGGGTGCCCAAAGCTGGCACAATACAGAACATGCGGCATGACAAGAGAATTATACAGATTGAGGAGGGCAGAACGACGAAATATCTCTCGTGCACCTTTAAATACCGGAACAATGAAATATATTGGTTGAGGCTTTGTTCATTAGAAGAGGGCTGGTAAGTCACGTAATGTATGCACATGAAAGGATAACTCAACGGTTATAAACTATATATTTACGGAATAGATGATAGCGGTGTGTAATGCAAATTTCTATGTTTTTTCACTTTCAGTATCCATATTGGACGCCATTTGAATATTGAAAACATATTATAACTATTATAAATGTCTGATATAAGTTTATGTGGTATTAGCCATTCTTAGTTGTTTGACAACAAGGATTTGATATATGGTGAATACAACCCAACCATTGCCAATTTGTAGATTTGCAATGTTTGGCAGCCATTTGGCCACCATCTTGGATTTGAAAAATGTTACCATATTGAACTTACCATTTTAAAATTGAGCTGTGTGTTGCTTTTATTGAACATCAATTGTCTTAAAAAAAAACATGTCTGTTTTTATTCAAAGGGAACCTTAAGAATTTTTAATAGGCTGTTTAATGATTTTTGCCGCCATTTTGGCAAAAATCAGGAATTTCGTCAAGGATATCAATTCGGCACATAACCCAAGTTGTTCCATTGGTGGATAACCCCAACTTTATAATTGATATATGACATTATGTAGTTAGTTGTACGGTAATTTAGATGATGTTGTGTAATGCAATTTCTTAGTGTTTTACTTTTCAGCAGCCTTAATCAAGCACCATTTTGAATTGGACAGACATTATTAAATAATATAAATGTCGATATAACTTTAGTGTCATTGAGATGTTATTAATTAATTAATTGACACACAGAACAGGCGGGATTTGATTTAGCGCGAATCGAGTCAACATAATTGCCAATTTTTGAAGATTTCAAAAATTTTTTGGCAGCCATATTGCACGCCATCTTGGATTTGAACTGTTAACAATATTAAAAATACCATTTTTCAAATGTCTGATGGGGGGGTGTACTTTGGTCTTAACATACCATTGTTACCCCACCAAACCTCAAAAACAGAATAATTTTGTTTGTTCTAATCGACCTTACGAATCCTAGTAGGCATTAATGGATTTGGCGGCCATTTTGAATTTGGCGAAAATCAGGCCTTCGACCAGGATATCAATTTTGGAACATATCACAAGTTGTTCCTAGGATTGATATTAGTCTAAAAACAGAGTTATCCTCTCCTAAATTAAGTGATACATATCTTATCCAGCTCCTAGACTAATCATGGAATCAACAAGATCCAGGGGGG
>JAMKCH010042418.1:0-12383 GCA_023653785.1 Ophioderma brevispina | reverse complement strand
AATCTAAATTACAAAGGACAAAAACCATCTCTCATGTGGTAGTAATTGTTATAAATGAAATCACATTCTAAGAATTTTGGGGAAGAAGGTTTTGAAGGATGTTTTTTTGTTTTCTATAGTTTTTTTGAACGGTGCTCAATCAGAATTTTGGGGTCTAATCTCTGGGAAATGTAAGGAACTTTGTAAAATATGGGGGTAAAATTATACAGGGGTAAATTTGAATCAAGTCACATGTTTTTAAATGTACAGCAATGTATTTATCTGATTGTAAGATTAAAAAGGTATAGTTTGTATAGGTTCGGACCTTCATTTACAAAACACGTTACAGCCTGATAGGTTCAAGATCATCCTGGGCGACGCATATTCAAGTTCAGATTTTGTTGAAACTGGTTGTCATAATTATTGGTCTGGTCATTTGAAGCAGAAAATGGTCTTTTACTTTTTTGAGGTGACAGTTCTGTATCAATTTGCAACACTATTACGAACATTGTAAAATAGGCAAGACGCATTTGACACGCAGTTTCACACAATCGGGGCACTGGGTAAGGTTTAATCACCAGGATGACCTTTGAACCTTAATGGCTGGACCTGTTTACTAAATGTCAGAGCCTAGACCAACTATACGTTTTTTTTAAAGAAGCAATAATAGCACATTTTTTGAAGAGCGCCCTCCAGCCGCCCCCCAGTTTTTCCAAAAATTTTAAAATTTTTGTACAAACGGTTGTATTGGTAACGTGGCTAGTAACTATACCTATTAATGGTTAAGTCGAAAATTTCTGTGTTGCAACGAAGTAATTTTTTTAATTAGAATAATTTAAAAGTCGGGAGATCTCCGATATACTCAACTGCTGTTGGAACGGCCCTCCAGAGATGAATAGCGGGAAATAGCGCTACGGTACGTGTCTACAGGCAAGTCAAGTTAGAGTCATTTTCTTGAGTGGCAATAATCCCAGCTAACACAACGTTACGAAACGTTTCGGCAAACGTTTCCAAATATGTGCTACTTTGGTTCCGTCTTTGAGAAACGTTGTTAATCACGTTTCTAAAACGTGACTGTAAGTTCGTATTCCAAATTGGTTATTCAATTCGTTTGTGGAAACGGAATTTACTAACCTTTGATAATCCCGAAAAATATGAATCTCATTAAGACGAATCTACGACGTTCGCAGAACTTTCATTAGAACCAACTAACTACCAACTTGACGAGACAAACCACGCAACGTTCTCAGAACTTCAATGTTAACTGAACGATTGAAAATGCATTTCTGGTTTGTATGGTGTAGTTTTTTTTCAGTAACTGAATAATAATAATAACATAATAATAAATAATAATATGACGCAGTAATGCCAATAATGATAAGTATGCTTCATCATCATTCATACTCGTCACTACGTATCCACCTACATGGGATCCCAATACCACCATCAAATATATGTTTTTATTTCATGTACAAAAAATCGTCGATTCATTATTTTCGAATGTCATATGATTTCATCAGGTCAACTCCTCAACCTTGTTAAGTGTTTTAATGACCGGCAACCCGTTGCCTCTACCACTGGCACGATCATGAAATCTGACTCCATCGTGGTAACATTTAGTTCCATGCCCGGGGTCAATGTTTCAAACAACGTAAACAAACGGGCGACAAAGCAACGGTCAAGACGACATCACCATTTTGGATGGCTCTGTTTTTAATTTTTGCTCTGTTAGACGTATTCCAGACTGAAGATTCTCACATATTGACATATTGAAATACATTCTTGTACCCACGACTACTCTAAGGCTGTATCTCCTGGATACCACGCACTAATTTTAGGAGAACACCCACACAAGCTACACGCTTCGATAGCATATGATTCCTATGTCAACTGTTAACATGGTCCCTTCCTTACATATTTCTATAAGAACCTTGGGAACGGGTTTAACACACTCGTATCACCATTCGCATTCAACAAGCTACAGCTCATTAATATAAGGGAGAGGTAGTATTTTTAAACTACAGGTATGTTTATATCATTCCTTTTCGAATTTCAATACAATTCAAGAACGACCCACCATAGATACATACAACATCCAATATCGCCATTTTCTCAAAAAGTCATAAAATCAAAAACATCACTATATAACATAATGTTCCTTTGCTCATTACCACCTTCAAAGAAATGTACTCGATTTTATAACCGAACAAGCACAAACTGCTTATTTTATGGGAGGGCCTTTTTTGGCACGACTATATATTCATGAATGGAGTATAATAAAAAAATTATTCAATATCGATATTTTGGGGGAAAAAACCTATGTTTAACAAAATACAAAACTCCATGGACAAATAAATCTGTTCAAACTAGCAGGGCGTTGCGGACTTAAACAAAACATTCTTGCTACAACGGTTCTGGAACCAGAAAAAAGTGTACTATTATAACAAAGTACAGAAAACGTTGTTAGAAACGTTGAACAAGGTTTTCTGGCAACCAGAAATGTATGCTATAGCAACGTTACAGGAACGTTGTAGAAACGTTGAAACGTTTCCAAAAAGTTCCTCAACGTTATGGAAAAACCAATGCCGTTTCAGGACCAGGTTTCGGAAACGTTTTGAAAACGTTCCAAGGACGTTTCAAATACGTTTTTGTAAAAAGTTTCTAGGACGTAAAAAAGTGTCTACAATTTTTACGTTGCCAAAACGTTCATTGAAAACGTTTCCGTAACAACTGAAACGTTTTGACAACGTTCTGGAAACGTTTATTTTATTTTTTTTTAAATTTTTTTTTTAAAAAAAATTTCTTATTTTTTTAAAAGTAATTTTTAGTTTTAAATTTGTTTGTTACTTTTAAATTCATCATGGACCGACATAAAACTTACATCTCCAGCCTGGCCGTTTACGTACAACTGGGATCCCAATTTTAATTACAAAAATCGCTCTGTTATGATAAATACTTTTTTTAGGCATTCTCGTTCGAAGGTATGGTTCCTATACAATTTACCAACCATAACTATACAAAAATATCAATTTTGAAAATGGGGGCGCTCTGCAAAAATGTGCTGTTATTTGCTTTAATACTTATAAGGAGACAAAACATTGATGCAAATGAACCCATTTCGTATTCCACATTTCATCGGGGTTGGACTCAAAAATTTGGATTCAGCAACCTTCAACATAGAAAAAACATATTCAACCTTTTCCCAGGACTTCTAGATGGGATCTCATGATTAATCTACTATATAGTGGTGATTTCAACAAGGATCTAATGAAGGATACAACCCACGGGATACAAATTAATTCTTAACATCCATGTACTCTTAATCATTGAAATTTGCCCCCATTTTGACACAACCCACACTATTGCCAAAAAAAACATTTACACTGGGAGACAACTATTCACCAAAGTCTTGATTCAAATAAAACACCCAGGGGCCCGTTCACACAGATTTACGAGCGATTGTAATCAACGTAACTCGATCAAGGTTGTTTGACCTTGAATCAAGGTTCAAACTTGCCTTGATCGGTTAAAGCTCGATAAAATAATCTTATCGAAGTCTTTGTGAAACAGGACCCCAGTATAATTTCAGACATTACCGACCATGTCCCGTTTTTTTTTAAAAAAAAAAAACATTAATAAAATAAACTTAAAACAATAAAATAAGAAGAAATCATAAAAATTAAAAAATGCAAAACCTTAAAAAAAAAACTAACAACGGTCTCTAAAATTGATCTGCTAATACTGATTGGAACAAGTTTAACACCAATGACTCAGCAGATGACTCATATAAATATAACATATATGGTTCATTCTCCAATTAATAATAAATAGCCTATGTTCTCTCCTATTTGCTTCTCTACGGTTCTTGAGCGCCTTATCTACAATCGACCTGACGAGAGCATTCTCAGCTAACAACATCCTTCAAGACAACCAATAGAATACAGGAAACACACTCAAACAGATCTTGCTCTTCTTGACATTTTCCACAAATTTCCTTCTGCTCTCTTCCAAACTAACATTAATGGGAACTTCCTTGATCGTTCTAAGCCTTCGCACGATCAGACCACGATAATCCTTAATTCTATCTCCATGAGTGGAAACAGTTTAACTTCTTTAATTCTCCTTCCGGCTTATCTCATGTGGTGTTCCTCAAGGTTCTATTACTGGTGCCCTCCACTTTCATATCTATGTGCAGGACATTACCCAATCTTCAACACTTTTTCTTGTGTGTTATTTGATGCTACATCTCCTTTAAAGAATCCGGACACCAATACGCTCATCTAAACCTTTAGAGCATCTTCTTCCTCCCACAGTCCCTCTGCTTTTCCTTCTCCCCACGCTCTATCGTTCCTTTTCTTCCCCCGTGCAAACCTCGAAAAATGTTTCCAAATGTTCAAAGCCAACAAATTTTCTCTCCATGATATGCAAAACCAAGTATATTCACTGTCCACACAATTAAAACAACGGGGGGGGGGGGGGGGCAACTAAAAAACACGATCAACATCAATATTAACATTATCCATAATTGACATAAATAACTGCAAATTGCCACTTTTTCAAAGTGTACCTCGGATATTCTCACAGTAATCTACATAATATTCTTCACAAAAAAAAAAACCAGGTCAACTACGTAATGCCCTATTATCATCGTTAATTCGCAATTTCAATTATGTAGGCCCAAGTAAGGAATACTTATACAACATTTACAACATGCAAAACCCTAAGTTGCTTTTAAACTTTAATAAACCAAACAGTAATTATTAATTTATTCATGTCTAATGTTTCCATCACGGCCACCTGATTTTTTTCCATGTGTTCGTTTTAGCGTGCTACTTTCTTGGATACACTTTTTTACCCATAGTCTGTCCTGTCTTTGTATTGGGTATGTAGTGTCTCGTCGTCGACCCTTGCCCTGTATTGTTCTGGTTATTTGTTCTTACTTTGGGCATCTCGAATTCTAAAAATCAGTCGACCTTATTACATTGGAAATATAATTTTACAAATACATAAATAAAATTTTAAGCTGATATTTCACTGGCAACTATTGTTTGGTTTCTTACTATACATTGTTTGCTATTATACCTCAGTTTAGCGTCTTTAAATACCAACGATGTTACTTGTGTTTAACGTTTCCGTTTAAGTAAGCAAATGGTTACAATATTTTTAAACGCGTTTTGCTTAAGCGCAATTTTAAATCACGGCGGAGTTTAAGCTAAAAATTGCGTTTAGCTAAACAAGTTTGGAAATACGGGCCCAATTTGTTTATGCGTACGTAAGACACGAAAGCAATAAAGAATGAATAAGGGCTTTCCATACATATAACAGATTGATAAAGTTTGAATGATTGAAGTTATTTGATAGCAAAACAACTCAAACACGCCATTAGCTAACACTGGTGTCAATTTTGCTGCTCATACACATCACCCAATACTTATTAATGAAAACATAAAGTAATCTGAACATGTTTAATAATGTCAACTCATTAGATATCGTCATGTGCTTTATAAAAATACCAAGTTCAGCAATAACTGTAGCTGGCTGTAGTTTAAAGGAGATAATCACGCTACGCTTTGCTTATTGTCTCGCTGGGTTATGGGAAGCGCCTTGTTGCCAACAAATAAAGCAGGTGTGCGATGGAATGGTAGAGTTTAGCGGTATATAGTTTGTGTGCTACACAAAATGTCACTGTAGTCTAAGTTTTTAAAAGTGGGACTAAAAAATGTCACCGAAACGCTATTCCAGATGTAATGCTCGAGTAGAGGCATTCTATTCTGTTATGACGTCTCGTGGACGCCTAAGGTCCGAAATACCTTTCACACAAATAATGAGCCTTGTGCACAAGTGATACTAATTTTATATAATAAAACAGATTTTAATGATTTGTAATTGGTTCAAGAATTTGGTGTGTCCAAAAACTTACCTAAATAAAAATACACAATTACACACAATTTATAAAACTGATACTTAATGTTCAAAGAGGCTGTTGCAGTTCAACCGAGTTGATCCTCTCAGCGAAGACTCCAAAAGACAGCGCACAACAGCGCACACCAGCCGCACAAGTTCAACCCAAACTCCGCAGGTAAAGATTCCAAGGGTATCTTCTCAGTCCTGAAGGAATCTTGTCCAGCAGTTCAAGGACGACCAAGGTTAAATTAAGTCCATCGACGATAATAATCCACAGTATATTAGTCCAAAATAATCACCACGGATTTTCATCTGTCCACAATTTGGATCCTATTTTTATTCCCAGCACTTTTGACTTTAAGACGACGAGTAGTAGAATAATACGCAAAACTCTTCTCACATGGAATTTATAAATCCTGGCACTGTGTGGAGCATATATTACCATCATTGTAGATAAAACTAGCTTTTTAGACCATACTGCATAGCTGATTGCAACTGCTGACGGCGCGGAGACTTAGCTCAATCTTCAAATATTTACTGACTTCACAAAGATCCCAGTCTAAAAAATAGACATTACAACAGATCATGCATAAACATAATCCTGACATCACATCACTTTCCATATATAACTCTGTGGGGAATTCCCATGATCTTAAAGTTTTGATCTTCAAAACATTAAAAAAGTTTCTAAGTTTGCATCCTTGGGGATTCCCCATTCCCCTATTGTGCAATCTAAACAGGTGCACTTAGCAAAACCAAATAGGGCATTCCCCTTTCTCTCTTTTAAAGTACTTTTCCAGTGAGAGAATCTTTTCTCAAATAAATTGAGAAAAGAATATTTTTTTAAAAGTTTAATCAGAAAAATGAGGCCATATAAATTATTTACAGTCCCCCAATGCCACATGCTATACAATCACTGAAATTCCCCGCGTTAAAACATCATTTGAGACCTTTCAATGCGTACCTTGGAATGACCAAGGGGGTGTTGGTGAGCCCATTTCAAAACAGTCGTCCCGTGCTGGGCGCTGACAATTTTGAAATATGCCACGGAATAAATAATTATTAGTTTGGTGCTTACTCACAACATAATGTCAAATTCGATACAAAAAATATGGCAAAATATCAGTTGTTGGATGTTCGTTGCTATGGGTGGTTAAATTTTGTCCTACCCCATGGCCACACAACGAATGAAATGACACGTCAGTCGTCTTGATTTAAATAAACCGCCGTCACATGAATACACTTTTCCACCTAAGCGCGGCATTTGCATTATGAGAAAAAAAGAGTATCGGAGCACAATGATCCCAGGTGGCTGCACTATTATTAACCTGGTACCTCTTACATCATTTACATCAATTTGTATCACTACCGATTAGTGTAATATGCAAAGCGGCACCCACAGATGGGAAGAAGCGGAGGAGGAAGCCAGTGCTTCATGTGGTACTCTATGTTTTCTTTGTGGTCGGCAAAAAAACATGCGAGACGAGAATTTCTAAAGATTAGTAACGTTTTGCCTCTCTATTCTATATAGAACCTCTTTGGGAATGACACTATTTGCTTCATTCGGCCAGCTGATCGGTGATGTGGGACAGGTGGGACGTCAATTGGTTCTACTTCCATTGGGATACTGGTGGCTTAAATCTTTACATTCGGAAGTAAGTGAGGAGGCCAACTCGACTTCGTTATTTGTATTGAGGTTAATCTGCGAAGTAGTAGTAGTTATTCCTTTTTGGAAAGATAATCACTGGGCAAGATATGTGCGTCGATTCAAGGCATACAAAACCTATTAGCACATGTTAGATACTCAAACAGTAAAATTACTTGCTCTTTGAAATCATCATGGGACAAATATAGACATGACGTAGCAATGGCCGCGAGATGGCCGAACGTCACTATGGCCGTGAGATTACTGGCAACATGGATGCGCCCATCAGTCACAATTCATTTTTAGTCTTCTAATTAGCTAATTAATTATTGTAATATCATCAATGTTGAGGATCGTTTCAACATAATTATAACATATGTAAACTAAAAATTAGCCTGTTATGTCCCTTAATAGTTCAGAATTCAAAGTTGTAAAAGCACTACATTTTTTGGGCGTAATTGAATGGTTCTGTGAGTCATAATCCTTTAGAAAGATTAATCTATGCATGCAACTGAAATTTCGGGTATTACCAGGCAGGCCGCCAAAGAGGTCTAGAAAGGCCTTTTATTTTTACGGTCCCCACGTTATGCACAGTCAGGTGGGTTTGGAATATAATTAGATTTGCACTAGTGATATAAAAACCACTCGTATATGTTGACTTTACAAAACGTTGTACAAAAATGTAGCAGGTAGTTTTAACGGAACCATTCTTGTTGATTCATCCTTTCAAAATCAAGAAAAATAAAATCAAATTGTTGATCCAAATTGGAGCTTATGTTGAGTAAAAATATAGTGGAAAATTACTCTTTCAAAAAACTTGAAAATGTTCACTTAGCGAAGTTATCAGGGCGGAGGACCTCTAACATTGAACGTACGATATTGGCTTTCAAACTATTAACCCAATTAACATTGAACTTGGGTAATACAGACAGGAACTAGCAATTTATAATCAAGTCCTACTAAAATGGACGCTACAATATACTATTTTGTGTAACGGTAATGAATGCCGAGAAAAGGGGACGTGCTGTTAACAGGCCGGTTCGATATGACTATTTATACGGGGCAACTCTGGCTGCAAATCAACAGATGTGGCCGTGAAGGGAGGTGATACACCATGCAAAAAACAGGACATGGGGTTTCAATTTTGTTAACAATACAGCGTGGTTGGCGGATGCGTTGTTTCCAGCTATATGTCGGACGAACATTGTTTATATTCTTTCATTATTTTATCAGAATATTCTTTATACTACAACTGGCTTGAACTTTATCTCATTTTAGACACATTTATAACATATCTTAAGTTAGTTATACAGTCAGGAACTAGCAAATTATGAACATCACTTTGCGCGAAATTCAAATTGCAGTGGAACCGTGCTCGCTTGATTTAAGGATAAAGTTTTTCCTAAATTTAGAAACTTGGGGGCAAAGATGAGGCTGTGTGCAGACGGCTATGGCAGCGTTTAATGCTCAAAATATAGAAAAAATAAAGTTTATCACTGATAACTTAGTTTTTCAAGTGATAAAACTAAGTTTTTATGTGAGAAAAACTAAGATTTCAGTGAAACACTTAGTTTTTCAAGTGATAAACTTAGTTTTTTAATCTTTTTGAGATTGCGGCGTTGGTACGTGTTTGAAAAAACTTAGGTTATCAACTGTAAACTTAGGTTATTCAACGATAAACTTAGTTTATCAATGAAAAAGTGTTTCTCAGAAAAACATGTTATCTGCCCCCTCCGAATTTAAAAACTATGTTTTTGCACGCGGCAATGGCATAAAAATTGATAAACTAAGTTTTTTTTTCAAGTTGTAAACTTAGTTTCTTCACCAGAAAAACTATGTTTATCGCCTGACAAAAACTATGTTTTTGCACGCACAATGCTCAAAAAATTTGAGAAACTAAAGTTTATCTCAGAGAAAACGAGTTTACAATGATAAACTTCGTTTTTCTCGCACAATCGCAAGATATTTGAAAAAACTTAGTTTATCAGCTGATAAACTTAGCTTATCAAGAGAAAAAACTTAGTATCTCGCTCAATGCTCAAAATATTTGATTAAACTAGTTTATCGCTGATAACTTATTTTGTTTATCAAGTGAAAAAATTAGTATCTCGCTCACTGCTCAATAAAATTTGATTAAACTTGTTATCAGCTGATTAAACTTGTTTATTCAACTGATAAACTTAGTTTTTCTCGCACACTGCTCAAGATATTTGATAAACTTAGTTATCAGCTGATAAATTAGTTTATCAAGAGAAAAAACTTAGTTTATGCTCGCCTAATGCCCAAATTTGATAAACTTAGTTTATCAGAGGGATAAACTTAGTTTCAGAAAACATAGTTATCTGTGATAACTATATTTTTGCACGCGCATGCTCAACATATTTGTAAACTAGTTGTATCTCAAGTGATAACTAAGGTTATCAAGAGAAAAATTAGTTTATCTCGCTCAATGCTCACAATAATTGATAAACTTAGGGTTTCTCAGAAAAACTGAGTTTATCCATGAAAAACAGTTTTTTCTAGCACAGCTCCAAGATAGATAAAACTTAGTTTATGCAGCTGAAAACTTGTTTAGTAGAGAGAAAAGAGAAGAAAAAAACTGAGTTTATCTCGCTCAATGCTCAAAATATTTGATAAAACTTATTTTATCAGCTGATTAACTTAGTGTATCAAGTGAAAACTTTGTTTATCTCGCTCAATGCTCACAATAAATTTGAAAGAACAATGCGGTTATCGCTGGATAAAATTAGTTGTATCAAACTGATACAACTTAGTTTTTCTCGCACAATGCTCAAAGAGATGTGCGATAAAAGTAGTTGTACTAAGCGGATTAAATTAGTTTATCAAAGGTGAAAAACTATTATCTCGCTCAATGCTCAAAATATTTGATAAACTTAGGCTCAGCTGATAAACGTAGTTTATCAAGTGAAAATAACTTAGGTTATCTCGCTCAGTGCTCAAAATAGTTGATATAAACTTAGTTGATCAGCTGATAAAACTAGTTTATCAACCGAATAAACATAATTTTTCTCGCACAATGCTCACGTAGGGGAAGAAACGGAGGGGGAGCAGCGGACGAACGTATGGGGAGCGGGGGTAGACACGATGAGGGGGGCACGCGCCATGCCTAAACATATTGATAAAACTATGTTTTTCAAGGTGATAGACTAAGTTTATCAGAACACTCCGCTTTTCTGACTGAAAAACTATGTTTCGCAGATAAAACGAAGTTTTTTCAAATTTAATAAGCAGAGTTTCGAAAAAACTAAGTTTTTCACTTGATAACTTAGTTTATCTAGGAAAAACAAAGTTTTCACTGAAAAAATCTCAGTTTTTCTCAGAAAAACTAAGTTTATCATTTGATAAACTCAGTTTTTATATATTTTGAGCATTGCGCTTGCCATAGACGGCAGGCATCACTGATCAATCTCGTATTGAACGAGCTTGACACGTAAAGTTGCCTTGGGTATTTTCTTAACGAAAGAGGTTGCGGTATGCCCTGTTATAGACTAGCGGAGGGGATTCTCAAAAAGTGCTTAATTAAGAGTACAGGCAATTTTTTAGTAGAAGCGTTCCAAACAATTTCTAGACTGATTTTTTGTGCCTGATTACGAAAATACCGGTTTCTTTGCTGAAATTTGAGTGCACGGGGTTCAAAATGTAAAACATTCAAAAATGGCCGCACATGAACATATTCATATTTAGTATTTCGTAATAAATGCATTTCTACTTTAAAAGTTTTCCGAATTACTTCCTAATTACCGTCCCTTGAAGGTGAGCATATTTTTCATAACTTACAGCATAAGTTCTTCTCTGAGCCGAAATTGGAGAAAAATTCAAAATGGCCGCCAAATATGACGTTATAAAATGAAACTATATACTTCCTTCAATGTGAATTTTTTATCAAAATTTTATATTTTTGCAAAATTTATAAAGGACAGGTACATGGAGTACTGCATCTAGTGAAAGGAAGACTAATTGAGGCGTTTCCATGCCTAAATGTATGACATTCTATTCTATGGTCTTAGATAGAAAGAGGCCTAAGGCCTATATACGTGTGTGGTTTAATTTGTGTATAGTCAACTTTGTAGGCCTATAACTATAGGTCAGACTTTAGGTCTGCAAAATATGAAATTGTAGGACTAAAATGTTATGGCCAAGACATTTGAAAAGGCCTAACAGCATAGCTTACAATCTATTCTGTAGGGAAGTGCAAGGGAATCGTCAGCGAGTAACTAATAGTTATCCTTCCCATATTTGATGGGCCCGAACGATCATGTAGAGTTTCAGTCAGCTTGTCGTACAACACTCTTCCAAAAATGAGGATTGGCATGCCTAATTCAGTAAAATTTAAAATGATGACACCAACACTGCAAAATTAAGTAATAGTAATGCAGTGGCTCGAAGATGCCGTAGACCTATAAGACCGCAATTAGAGCAGGAGCATGGACCAGGTCAACGTCATCGGTTACCCCCCCCCCACACACACACCAGCACAGAAAAGGTTTGACACCTTTGGTAGTTAGTATGGACCCTCTATATAAATGTTAGGTAGTAAGTACTCTCAACTTTTGTGGTACTTTTTCAATAGGGGCCAATTTAAGGTTACACGGGGTCAAACTTTTAAAATGCTCAATCATGTTGAAATGTATGCTATATTTTCCGTCTTGTCCAATTAGAGGCAGGAGATGGACCTAGGTCAAACGTCATCGTTACCCCCCTCCCCCCCCCCACACAACTACATACAGAAAAGGTTTGACACCTTTGGTAGTTGTTATGGACCCTCTACATTATAAAGTTAGGTAGTTAATACTCTCAAATTTGGTGTCCACTTTTCAATAGGGGCCAATTGAAG